>JAGDQP010056497.1:0-12929 GCA_022664845.1 Lepisma saccharinum
GGCTGATATATAAATTCTTAATTTCAACCTACCACGAACACGGTGGTAAGAACTTATTTTCCATTAATCATATACTGTTCTTAACCAGTAAATTCAAACATTTGAGCTATAATTGTGTTTTGTTGTCCTAACGAGTAAGTTTCACTGGCATTTATTCATTACTCACGTAATGCGAGTCATAGGTGGAAATTTTGGTTGAGAGCCAATTATTTTTAAATGACTCTTAAACAAAATTCTCATTACTGATTGCGTTTATCGAGAGATCTTTCTTTCTTCATCTACCTCTCTGTTTATATATAATTCAAAGGTCGATAACAAAGGTTGAATATGTCTTACTTATTGAAATTGAAGAAAACACAAAACATTATCTTTATGTTCTTAGAAAATCTATAATCTACATATATATAATTGAAAGTCTATTTGTTTATTTGAACGCTATACAATTTAAAATCTGTTGAAGGATTCGAACACAATTTGGCACACACCTTCCTTACGAACTAGAAGGATCAACTATGGCACTATAGGGTTAAGCTGCCAAAGGGAGAGTAACAGAGTTTGTGGTGAAAATCGGAAACCGATTGAACTAGAAACTTCAAATTTTGCATTAAAAGTCTTCATTTAAATTCATTAGGAACAACTAATTTAGTTTTCAACACTCCGCCAGGAGGACTGAGGGACGAAAACCTCTTAAGGAGTTGAATATATTAACACGAAAACTGTTACACTCATAAACATGGAATTTGGCACGCGCTTGTTCCTTAGGACAAAGAACAGTTAATGACAGCATTACAAGTCACCCTCTCAGTTTTTAATTTCTTCACCCTGTACGAACGAGCGGGAAAATCAGCTAGTAATAATATAAAGGGTTTCATCTGGGAAGCTATTATATGATATTTATTAGCTTTGGTAAAAAAAAAATCTTCCAAACAACCTAAATACATTTAGGAAGAAATCGTTCTGTTCTCTGAATATGAATGTCTGGACATGTTCCGCTTTCACTATCACTCGTTCAATTTATAAGAATCACGGATATGTTTCATTCTTCAACGGTGGTAATAAAATTTTGAAAATGTGATTATAAACTCAGTGAAAGTGTTTAAGAAATAAGGAAATCCTGAACATTATATTAATTTAGTCACGCAAATAGCCAGTCATTTCCTGTAATAAATAATATAATCAAATTAATCTAACATTGTTGAAAGAGCGCAGCACCCTCTGTTCTTTCCTAGATCATGTTCTACTCGGTATATACACACTGAGAAAAAACAGACAAGATTTTTTAGTAGGAATAGCATATAAAGACCGAAACATGATGAAGAATGTTGTATTTAACCGTATTCTGGATGTAAACTACGGGGTAATTGTATGATCTCCTGAGTCGCTTATAGAAAACAACATTTCGCTTCATGTGAAAAGTGTTTTAACAGTAATACATATGAATTAGCGTTGAGAGTGGATTCATTTATATCCGTAATGCAATTTGACGAGTACCGTAATGGAAGAAAATATGAAGACGTCCTTCCCAATTATCGAACTAGCTGAAATAACATTACAAGCTGGCAAATTATCCGAAGACAGAGACAAACTACTTAGGATACGTTTTTTTTAAAACATGATAGCATTAGTGGTAAATGAGCATTATGCATGTATATTTTACGTACATTTCGCAGGAGAAAATGTAATGTTAAAATATCATTACTATAATGTCTGTTTTGAAGGTGTAAGGACATCATAACATGTTTAGTGGCATTTTCTATACAAACTGTTACGTTGGCTTTCTATACGCGGAAAAGATCTGGGCTCTGGCTTCATCGTTCAAGTGGCATTCGCTTCGTTCATGCCGTTGTCTTGTCAGTTGTGGCAAGCAACTGCTGCTTCAAACGAGAGTTCTCATTAAAATAAATACGAAAATCCTTTATTAAATCCTAATATTGATGACGAAACAGTTAGTATATTAACCGTGTGGAAATTTGAAGAGTATCTGCCAGTTTTCTTAGTAAGTAGAAACGTTTTAACTATCAAGATATAACTCTTAACGAAAAATTTTTAACTGTCTATTAAACAGTATTGGCAAGTCTTGTAAAACCATAAATCTTTCAATGTAGCAATATTCGTTTCAATAGCAAGTAGTTGTCCATGATCATTTTATTGCTTGTATCATTTTATTATTTTTTCCCTATGAACTATTATCTGTTCTCCGCAGTATACAAAGATTTCGCCAGATTTTTACTTTCGGGGGGACGTAAAGTCAAAATTGGGAGAGTTTAATTGTAGTGTTGCATGGTTTATATCGATTTTTCAGCGTAAAAAAATCAAGGTCGGATGGGTACTCTCGAGGATTTGGAGGTGACACGCCTCTATAGGAGACGGAATCACTGACAGTATCCTTTTTACTCATATTGAAACTATTGCTTTTACCAGACTTGCCAAAACTGTAAATAGTTTAAAACTCTTCGTTGACGTTTCTTGACGGTCAACACGTTTCTACGTTTTATTACATACGGTTAATATAACATTACGTACTGTAAAATTCCCATGCTCGCAATGGTAGAAGTACATGGTATAGGGATAATATAACATTAGATTCTGTTAGGGTGAAGGGTAAATTCAACATTACGTACTGCTAAATCATCATTACTGTACTGGGATCATTGCATGTCATAATGACAATATAACATTGTGATTGTGTTATTTCCATAAGAAGGAATGAGAAAAACACATTACATAATGCATACTTGCTTCTTCGTTATGACGTCATTATTTGGTTTCGGACTGTACTGTAAAACAACCATTACAAACTTAACATGAAGCGAAATGTTAAATTCTCCTTTCGTCTAGCTGTCCACAAATCAGTTGTAGTTTACGATTAAAATTAGCAGGAAATTTCTCTCAGTGTATGATTTCTTTCTCTTTCTCTCTCTCTTTCCCGTCTCTCTCTGTCTTCCACACTCCTCCGTCTCTCTTTGTATGACACACTCGTGACTCCCACACCTCCACCAGCCCAAAGGTTGTTGATTTATTACGTATATTCCAATCATTATGCTATATCAACATGCACGGCACTGCATGAGCCAAGTTCTTCACGTCAGAAAACGTCAGCAGAAGCATGTTATACAGGAACAAGAGTTTATGGCAAAATCGACGATTTGGGGGCCCCCAAATAGTAAGAAAAAAGATGTTAAAGGTAGGATTGTGAACTTTTGCCGTTAAGGAGATATGGTAAATATGTGCAGATGTACAAAATTTCATATTCGTATCTCAAACTATGTTCTAGTTGTGGACCCCTGAAATTGCACATTTTAGGCTAACTGACTCACTCACTCACTCACTCACTGACTGACTCACTCATCATATTGTTTAGGGTGTTTGGAGTAAGCTAGAAACATGAAATTTGGTATGAAGGTAGAGGATGGTAAGTGGATAAAGGAAAAATTCCGACATTTTGAAAAGGTCGCCATCTTGGATTCAAAATGGCCGCCAAACCTAAAATTTCAAAGAATACACAGCCTATACGACTAAAGATAGAACAGTGAAATTTGGTATGAAACTACATCATTGATAGCAAATTAAGAAAACTTTTTAAAAATTTGAAAAAGTCGCCATTTTGGATTCAAAATGGCCGCCAAACCTAAAAATTTAAAGAATACACAGCTTAAACGGCTGCCGCTAGAATAATGAAATTTAGTTTGACAGTACAACATTATTAGTAGATTATGAAAATATTACAAAATATCTCTAAAGATGCCATCTTGGATCGAAAATTGCGGGCGTCATAAATCCATTTTCCAACTGCTTGAGCCAGAGATACGAAATTTGGTATAATGATGTATTATCAAGAGTAGTTTAGGAAAACATAACAACATTTTAAAAAAATCACCATCTTTGATTCAAAATGGCAGCTGAAATACTATTTTTCACGTCGTTCGAGATAGATAAATGAAATGTGGTATGACAGTGTATCATCACGAGTATGTCACGAAAATATAAGAAACGTTAAAAATGTGTCCATCTTTTATCCAAAATGCTCGACTAAGCCCCACTTTATAACGACTGAAGCTAGAGAAACGAAATTTGGTATGAAGGTGTACCATTACGAGTAGGTTAGAATGAATTCGGCTCGTCTCCCCTACTAGGGTACAGTCCCCAGCTGGAGCCTGATTGCGATAAAGAGGTGCGCCACAGCGAGGCCATCTTGGAATTCTGGGGGCAGCGCCCCAGTGAGGCGAAGCGAGTATATACATTACACAAGTGTAAAAAGCTGCGAAATACGAGCAAAAGCACCAGAGGTGCAAAATGTCCAGTCAACTCCTTCAACCTTAAAAAGTGGTGAAATGGAACCTAGTTCCTTGCGCCAACTTCCAATACTCCTGCGTGTCCCACCAAGTTTTACTCCTCACAAACGTTAGCACTGCCAGGAGCATGTTATACAGGCAGAATGTGGAAGTTTCCCCATTCGGACGCAGCACTCTGGAGTATGAGGGAATATCTGCATCATGTGGCGCAGTACACTGCAGATTCTGGTTGTGATAAAAAGACGCAGTTCCTCCAAACTCCTCAAGTTCGATGCGCGGCCTGCCATGGGATTCTTGGCGCAGCGACGCGAGCGAATCAAGGGGAGTATCAACACGTACGGCAGTGCATGCAGCCAAGTTCCGCGTGTCACAAAATGTCAGCATGCTATACAGGAA
Source organism: Lepisma saccharinum (assembly GCA_022664845.1). NCBI lineage: Eukaryota > Metazoa > Arthropoda > Insecta > Zygentoma > Lepismatidae > Lepisma > Lepisma saccharinum. The sequence goes on from JAGDQP010056497.1 coordinate 4,689, forward strand.
CAAGAGTTTATTGCGAAATCAGCGATTTTGAGGTTCTGTAAGAAAACAGATGTTAAAAATTGAAATATGAAATATCGAAATATGACGGTATATCATCACTAGTAGATTACAAAATATCTGCAAAGACATCATTTTGAATCCAAAATGGCTGACTTCATAATCCATTTTCCAGAACGTTTGAACTAGGGATACGAAATTTGGCATAAAGGTGTATTAACAAGACTAGTTCAGGAATAATTTACATTTTTGAAAAAGTTGTTAACTTGGATCAAAATGGCCGCACAATAACTTTTTCCACACCATTCGAGCTATAGAAACGAAATCTGGTATGAAGGTGTACCATCACAAGTAGGTAACGGCAATGTAAGAAAACTTTTTAAAAATCGCTCTCTTTAATTCAACATAGCCGCCCAAATACCATTTTCCAAACCACTGAAGCTAGAGAAACGAAATTTGGTATGAAGGTGTACAATCACGAAAATGTTTCAATAAATCAATCAAACCACCGTTACGAGCGTGCAGCCCCCGAGGGAATGCGGGAAAAGGTCTGCACAGCATGGGGCGCTGTCCCCAGAACTTTCTTATCACAATAAAGGGGGCGTAGCCCTAAAAATTTGAAGTTGGGTCGCACACGGAATTCTAGGACAGCACACCCAGCGTGGCGAACCCAGTATATATATACGTACATGTATAAAAACTTTGAAATCCGAGCAAAACACCAAATGATGTTCGAGCCTTAGGGTTGGTGGTGGTGTATTTTAGGGCCGCCAGCAGGAAGTAAATTTGCTATAAAGATGTATCATCACAAGTAGGTTACAATAAATATGGCAAAGGTTCCCTATGTTTCAATAAATATCTCATTCCCACGGGTGGTGGGTATGGGAAAAAATCTGTAACATGGGAGCACAGTGTCCTGGAGAGTGGTTACGATAAAGGGGCGTAAGTACCCAAAAACTCGAAGTTGGGGGCGCAGCCAGCTACGGGGGGCGAGGACCTAAACGAGGCCGAGCGAGCGAGTATATACAGTATATCATACACGTACAAAAAGCTGTGAAATCCGAACAAAAACACCAGAGGTGCAAAAAGTGGAGCCAAGTTCTTTAGCCCTAAAAAGGTGTGAAATGGGAGACGGATGAGCCAAGTTCCTTGGTGACAGCATGCAACAGGAACAAAGGAACTTGGCGCGAGCTGGCAACAGCCTTAGGGTTGGTGGCGGTGGACGTAGTGGGTTTTAGGATCCCGACCACCCTTATAGCTTGCGGATCATGAACCTTGCCACCTCGCGCCAAGTTCCTTTGTTCCTGTTACATGCTGTCACCAAGGAACTTGGCTTATCCGTCTTCCATTTCACACCTTTTTAGGGCTAAAGAACTTGGCTCCACTTTTTGCACCTCTGGTGTTTTTGTTCGGATAGAACTGACTAAGTAGTGGACATGGAGTTGCGTTGAGTAGTACGGTGGATAAAAGGTAAAGGGGAGGGGGGGAACGTTATATCTTTTTATGTGCTATTTCTCCTATCGCTGAGTGTATTGCGTTAACAGATGACCTCCCTATAATACAAGGGGAGAGGTCAATATCGTTCGTCACATGTTTTTTTTTATTTTTCTGTATGTATTTGGATTACATTTTTCTTTCTTTTTTTATTATTATTATTCCTTTTTTGTACCTCCCTTTGTGTGCATGATCTTTATCACAGATTCATCTGGGAAATCAACATGTCACATGCAGATAATTTGTTATTGCAGTCGACATTAAAGCATTGATTAGAACTTAAAGTGCAGGTAACAATATTATACACGTTCGTTCGAAGATTGATACCTTTTATTAGCAGATTCTGCAAAATAAAACCTCTTATAATTTTGATTTGCCCGTCCGTCTGTCTTCCTTTACGATATTTTTACACGTTGTGCACTCAGCTTGTAATGCATCCTAGCAGTTAACCGAAAGCAGGCAGAGAGAAGCTGGTTTCAGATTGCAAATTCAACGACCTCTATGTAAACAGTCGTTATCATTCTGGTAATACTACAACTGCTTCCTGCTTAATATACTTATACCACATACGCCGCTCCCGTAAAATAAGACATATACAACTTGGAGTTTCGCTGTTCTTCATCTATGCTTCTATTATTCATAATAATGTGTAAATGGACGCTAAAATCGTTCTTCACCGTATATTCTTACATTACAAACATGCTATGATCTCTCTAACTCAATTAGTTAAAGGAAAAATCAATTCACGAGACGCTCTGGCACCTTTTATTCTGAAGACCGTCTTAATTGTACTACTTCGCTTGGCTACGAGGAAAAGTACAATAATTGCCTGAGTACTTCGTATGACTAGTTTGTGGTTCATTTTCAACTATACGTCGAAACTACGGCGAGCTGTGCCATGTCCCTTTGCTGCTTCGCCAGAATTACCCATATTACATAGAACCACCCGCAGCCAGGCAGAGTAACGAGTTTTCTTACCGTCCATTGCTATAAATGACTTGCGTCGTTTTGTATGATCGACGCGGGGTGCTAAGCATATGTGTACGCTCCAGTTCAAAATATGTAAATGGTAAGTACATACCAGCTACTTAATTTGAGGTACTGTAAGTATCTAATAAGGCTACTAGATCTTTCTCTGTATCGATCGCTCAATATTTTGCAATATGAAAACCTCGATATGAAAAAAAATCGATACATCGTTTATCGACATCAGACTATATTTTAAAATTATTTATGTTTAATTTACGTTTATTTAACTACGTGAACGATATTCGATTTTCAAAGATTTTTCGATATGAACGATTTCCAATGATTCTTGTATACGACATTTCAGGTTTAAACGATTTTGTTTTTCGAGTGAACGATATTTGATCGTTTGTTCTTCTATTCGCCAGTGATATCGGTATTCGATACTGGAATTCGGAACTGGTTGAGTAAATATAAGTATAAAAGACGAGGATTTAGAAACTGATAAATTGAAACAATATTTTTATTTTCTAAATGTTAAATTTTTATCACAATCTTTATAACGATTTGTTCCGAATTTATTCATACTGAGCAGAACTTCGGTAATATTATATAATTATCCCTTTTTCTTTGTTTTGTAGTCTGTACATTGATAATTTGTTAAAACCATTGTCGTCCCCAGTAAAGATTGTTCCTGGCTGTAACAGAAAGTGGTAAATGGATATTTTTTTCAAAACACAAAATATGATGCGCAATCACGGCAGAACACGATTATCCAGTGTGTATTATTGCTTTCGCGCATGCGATTTTATGTGTGTATGTAGGTACAAAAAGGGGTAATTTTCCTTGAAAAGGAAGTCAACAACATGCTTTCATTGATGATCCAAACACTGAAATGACTAATTGATGGTTTAAACTGCGGACGGACGTTTATCGTAAACTTGTGGCAAACTGCATTGACATGGCTAACCACTATGACACTTCCTGCAAACAGATAGTTTGACAAATGCTTTTCTCCTTTGGTTCAAAACCCCCTTTCTCTCTCTGAAATCCACGAAACAAAACCACTCTTTTATCCAATATGTCTCTCCCCTTAACAACAAGTACACTATCCATACTCGCGCTTCCCCTTACACACATGCACTGCTCTGTTCTGCATGCTGTAATGGTAGAACCACATTATTAAAAACATCTCTTCCACACGTGTTTCTGAACAGTACATTTTGAAAAAATGTGTTCGTGCAAGAAACAATACTATTAAAATAATCATCATTATAATACAGTATATTTCCGCTAATCCGAACCCCCTAATCCGAAAATCCGGATAAACCGAACATAGCCCAGGGCAGATATGCGAAATTATTTTTAACTTTAACTCAAGAGGGGAAATAGAAAATAGTTATTTGATGTAAAAACGTGTATTTTATATACAACGTATAAAAAAATGAACTCAAAGTACAGACGTATATTGTACAATTTTAATTATATACTGTTAAAGTAATTAAAGCACGGTACTGTTCATTATAAAAAGCTTAAGGATATAGGCCTACTAAAATTGTAGGTCCTGATATTTCGAACTTTTGCTAATCCGAACAGGGCACAGCCCCAATTATTTCGGATTTGCGGGACTCTAGTGTATATATTAATTTTTTGGTACTCAAAATTAATGGCTTCTTTGTTACAAAAGCGTTGGCATCTTTATATATTACCACTATTTTGTAAAAAAGGGACAATTGGCTTTTACTGTGTTCAACGTTCGACGAAAAAATGTTATACATTCTGCTTACAATGCATATTTCCAAAGCACCTATTGCTCTTTGCTATCTCCGTATTGGCTGGAATGTGGTTTATCCACTTTTGAGTAGTTATGACAACTGTATTTCCAAGATAGTGTAATTATCTCCATTTTGTAAAAAAAAGTCACTTATCCACTTTTTGCAAAGTGATGCCACAATTATATAAAATATATATATTATAATTATGTGTCTGAGAGTGGTACACAGGATGTAAAGAAATGATGGAAACAAACTTCGGGATGTGAATCGTGATATCGAAACAAGAAAAAAATAATATAAATATGGATCGAGTTCTGCTTCGTTTCTAAGATGCAGAGTTTTGAACTTTGAACCCAAATTAAGTTGCTCACAACGAGAAAAACAATGATTAATTATTTCATCAAAATCATGAACGATGTAATAAATTAAAATCTAGTTTTCGGAATGTGATTTATTTCAATTTGATGGATACTAAGAATTAAAAAGTGATGTAATCCGGTTCGTAGTGTTACCAAACTTTTTGTAGATTTTTTTTTTCAAGTGACACTATGTTAATTTATTTGATATTTAGCATCCGCTAGTAGTTGATAACATCATAATGTAAAGTAGAGAATGTAGTGTTACAAACTGTAAACTGTTACAAACTCCCTTTTTTTAAGAAACGTTGAAAATTATTTTTCATGTTTAACCTATTGTAATTCAGTGTTTCTAACATCTGCGTTCTATGTTTTACATATGATGTTTACTATCACTAGGATATACTACATATCTAATAAAATGACGTAGTACCGTCAAAAATGTATAATATATCAGGTTGGCAACACTGACAATCACATGGTATTACTTTTTAACTCTTAATATCAACTGTATTGAAACAAATCACATTTTCAGAACTAAATCTTATTTTTGTACATCGTTCATGAGTTATGGCGAAATATTGAACACTGCAAGGAGTCAATTTCAGGCTCCAAATTGTAACCCCTGTATCCTAAAAAGGAAGTGGAATTCGACCCATATTTACATAAACTTTTTTTCTTGTTTCGATATGAGGCTTGACCTCCCGAAGTTAGTACCCATCTTTTTCTTACACTCTGTATATTCATTTTTAGAATTGCAATTTCCTAATACTCAAGCATACGTTAATAATTTCTGCTTTCGTTTAAATCTCTGCCACCCTTCTCTATTTATCTTGTCAGTATCGATGCAAAAGAGAGCAAAATACACATGAAAGAGACAAAATGAAAATACTTTTTACTGTTTAAACTCCTCTTCATTCACGAAAGAGGAAGATATCTTCCATTGGGGAGCCGCGAAATCTCTGGTCGGTCCTAGATGTCCCGTAGGGTCTAACCTCTTACATAATTCATGAGGGATTCCGACAACGTACGAATCCCTAATTCACAAGGAAAGGAGCAGAGAAAATGTTCCACCCATCCAACCTTTCAAGCGCCCTGTTGTCCTTACGGGAGTTTGAGAACTAAGGCAGGATTAGCAACTTTCGAAACATGTTAAAAATCTTTTTCCGTCAGCACGTCAGTGCAGAGTGCAAATTTTATTTTCTCTAACGCCGTATAATACAGAGCAGTTTTTTTTCTATGTGCGGGTGAAGCTAAATGAATAAGTGAAACGCCGATAAAATGTCGCAAAAAGCAGCTACTTGAATTGTATATATTTCAACAGATAGAGACTTGTTTTTGTATTTCAATCAGCACAGAATATTAGAAATAAGTGGCAAACGAACGAAATAGCTTTACTTACATTATTATTGTATAAAAACAATGAATAAAAATACTAAGCGAAAGATTTATTTATTTATTTATTTATTATTAAGTTTCAGATACAGCTTGAGTTGCCATTTTACACAGAAACAAAATAACAATGCAACAAACTAAATAACTTCACTACAAACTAAATAACTTTACTACAAACTAAATAACATGAAATTAAATTTTAAACAACACATAACACAGCAATTGATATAAAAAACATAACAATTATACTACACAAGAGGAATAACTCACATATTTGTATTTAGCGTTCGATGGAAAGTGTGTTCAGATCCGAAAATATCAATATTTGAATCAAGGTTATTGTACATAATTACTAGTCTATGGATTAAGGAGCGCTGCAGTATACTTAGCCTAGGCGTGGCACGATGAAGGAGGTTATTATTTCTGGTTATTCGCAAGGGAACACGGAAGTAAAATTTAGATATCAACTCTCCAGTTCTAAGATTACCGTTAAGTATCTTGTATAAATAAATCAAATCTGCCAGCTTGCGACGAGAAGAGGGTACGTGGAGACCAAGAACGGATAATAACTCTGGTTTGCTTAAGCTACGTACTGATGGTATTCTTCTTTTGACTATAGCAAGAAAAAAGTTCAGAACAGAATCAATATGAGATAGATTAGAAATACTAGCCATGTTCCAAATTGGGGAGCAATATTCAATTTTAGGGGAGATGAAGGTTTTGTAGAACATACTCAATGAATGAAGGTCCTTAATTTCTGTAAATTTATAGAGAAGACCAAGTAAGCGCATAGAACTGTTAGTTACAGAAGTCACGTGATCAGCAAATAGAAGTTTTTCGTCAAATACCACTCCAAGGTCCTTTTGAGAAGAACTTTTGCAATAGGATTATCATCAATGATATAGGCAGATGGGATTTGATTCCTCTTTAATGAAATAGTAAGAAAAGAAGATTTTGAGGGATTTATTTCCAAGTTCCACGCATCACACCAGTCCAAGAGGTCAGAGATGGAATTTTGGAGATCAGCAACATCCTGTAATGATCTGATTTCTCGAAATAATTTACAGTCGTCAGCAAAAAGAAGAATTTTGGTTTCAGATGACGAGAGATAAGATGGGAGATCGTCCATATATAGAAGGAAAAGGAGGGGGCCCAAAACACTACCTTGAGGTACACCAGAGAGAACGGGAACAAAATTAGAAGATGATCCAGAAAGAACAACACGTTGTTCGCGGCAGTGAGATAGTCTCGCAATAATGAAAGGAAGTTACCATGGATATTGAATCGGTGAGTTAATTTATAAAGAAGAAGATTACAATCAATTCTATCGAAAGCCTTACTAAGATCTAGATAGATGACATCAAGTTGTGTGTTATTGGACAGGCATTGGGTAGCATCAGAGAGTAAAAAGGACAGGTTTGTAAGAGTGGAACTACCAGGAAGAAAGCCATGTTGAGCAGTGTCTAGATAGGGTGAGACAAAATTATAAAGTCTATCTTTGATGATTCTTTCACACACCACAGATAAAATAGATAAAAGAGAAATGGGTCTGTATGAAGAGACATGGGTCTTATCTCCAGATTTCAGAATGGGTATAATATTAGCCTGTTTCCAAGAAGAAGGAAATACACCTTCGGCAAAACATCTATTTAGAATACGAGAAAAAGGGTAAGTCAATGATTCAGCAGCATTACGTAAAAAAATAGCACTAATGTTATCATAGCCGGGAGAACGATTTAGAGGTAAAGAAGAAAGCAGATATTTTACCTCATCAGATGATGTACTTAATGAAGACAGTGAATGTGAACAGATTGGTTGAAGCTGAGGAGGTGGTAAAGGAGGAGATTGGACACAGAAATTGTTGGAGAAGTATTCATTCAATAGATGTACCCTCTTTTCACCAGCCGCTGTAGCCGAATCGTAAATTAACTCTGTCGGAACACGTGACTGACATCTTCTTGAGTTTATGAGGGACCAAAATGTTTTAGGATTGGTACATATTTCAGATGTTACCTCGTTAATATAATTTTGATACTTTGCCCTAAGCAATTTCTTGGAGTAGCACCTGATCTGGGAGAAAGATCTATAAGTATGTGCGTTAGGATTTATATACAAACAAGGAAATGCACATGAAATGGTAATCAAAAATCAAACTTTACTTCTTCCGCCATGTTTAGACATTTTCAAGGATTTTAGAAATTTTCAGAGGGTTATTATTTGTAAATATTGTTGGTAACTAATTATCTATCGCATAGTAT
>JAGDQP010056498.1:0-12929 GCA_022664845.1 Lepisma saccharinum
AACTTCACTTACACCCTCCCAATTTTGACTTTACACCACCACCCCCAAACTGAAAATCCTGGCAGAAAACCTGCTACTTATGAATAAATGCTTTGCTTTGCTTCATTTGACATTTTCAACAATTTACTGCATCGTTTTTATGATCAAAAAGATGAAACGTTCAACCGAATATATAGAAATTCATCTAAAAATGATTACAGTCCCATTGAAAAACAGTTACCATGGATCCCATCGTTTTTCCGAGTCGATATAATGTTTCATCTTTTCTCCGATGATAATCCGCTCTAAAACGAGTGTTTCCTCTTTCCGCTCAGCGTAAGATGAAATATTCCGCTAAATTCGAGCGGAATTCCGCTCTTTGAATTTAGTGTTTATATATAATTATAAATACTCTAAGTGTTCCTAATTTCTACGATAATAGGGCTAATAGTGTTCGGTTATATAAATAATTATCAATCAGCTTTTTTTTTCTGCTAGATTTCAAATACTTGGTAACGAAGAGTAAATACAGTCATTACGCTGAATGGCCAAGACCATTCATCGGTCCACATAATCGGCATTGCGGTGGTTGATCGGGATTACGTTTATATTTTACTCAGGTCAACCATCGTAACTGAGATTACTTGTGTTCAAAATGTCTGATGTTATAGCCGATGGACAAAATGGCATCTACAGAGTAGTGATCCTGGACGTTCTATATCTTTCTTTGAAAGCTGTGATCACTTGAGGAAGGTCGTCCCTTGGTGTGAGACAAACGAATCTCATTTGACTCAGTACAGCTTGTCAAACAGAGTGTCTATCAGGGTCCATAGAATAAATTTTGGAATGTTATCACACTACAATAGGAGAAAAAAGGTTCGTATGAGCATATTTTTGCAAAATATGTAGTTTCGGAGATACATAAGAGGCACAAAAAGCAGCTTCACATCATCGTTAATGACGTAATATCGTAGTCGTGTCAGCATTACTATTGATAATCGTGTTTAAAGGACTTCTCGTATGCATTGACTTCTTTCCCAATGTCAATGGTATGCAATCTTCTAAAATGGCACACCCTCAATCATAAACTTTGCTTCTTAAATACATTCGTTGAGTACAAAAATTTCGATGATCATCCGAATAGTTGACACGTCTGTCGTGTTCTTATTTCACGATATATTATTTTGTGGAGGTGCCTTTGTGTGGCTCTTATAAATTAATTTGTTGCGTATTAGCAGGTATACTTGGAACGCCATTAACACCATTCCTCTAACAAAGTCGTGTAATAACCACAACCATGGATGGACGTACGTAGAGAGGAGTCCTGAGGGTTCGAACACCATCATCCGCCCGAAATTCAGTTTTTTTTTTGGGGGTGAAATTTGTATCATTTTTGGCAAAATTATATACATTTTACGTAAATTTCACACCCAGACAGACTTCGTACTCCCCTTCGAAGGTGCTAGACCCCACCAAACTAACTTCTGGGTACATACGTAGCCACAACAATACAAAGAAATTGACTTAAATTTAATTGTCTTCACGTTTTTATAATAGTCATTTAGAAAACTTATTTTCGTCGTCAACAGCCCAAGCAGCACACACACGTCAAAATGACGTCATTTTAAGTCAAAATTTTATTGCGAAAGACGTCGAAATGACGGGTAAATGTCACAAATCAAACGACGTGTGTAAAAGTTTTTCCAGTGACAACTTGATTCTGTAGCTATTTTCAAATAAACATATAAATGAACCAATCTGTCCCAAAATAATCATTTGATCCCGGTTCCTTTTTGGCATTCTAACCACATTTAGCAAGCAACGGCACACACAAAAGACATTTGAATCCGACAAGTACAATGTTTTACTCCAAATGCATTGGCTAGAATCACGCAGTTGCTATCGAAAACAAGATGTAATATTTCGATGTCTTCAAAAAGGATGAAACACGACATAATCACGTCAATTAAAAGACCAACATGTCACGTAATAGCGACGTCGATTTCATTACAAAGACGTGATTTTGATTTTTTCGACCAAAATATCACGTCATTTTTACGTCACTGCTTCTTGGACAAAACTTAGGTGGCGAAGGAGGAGACCATTGAACTAAAAGACCGTTGAACCAAATTCAATCTCGCTCTTCCTGTTTGAGGTAATATTTCTATAGCCTATAACTCGAAATATATGTAACACAAAGTTGTCATATTTTGTACATGGATACACTGAGCTTCAAAGTTTCTTTCCTCAAAATATGACAGTTTTGCGCGACACACATTTTGAGTTATAGGCTATAGAAAATATTACCTCAAACAGGTTTTTTTTATTTATCAGTATCACTTATATAACTTGGTTTCTGGACTCATCAAATAAAGTTGTTAACGAGCATTTTGTCTGAGTAGTTTTATGTTAATTAAAATTTAAAAAAAAAACTTTTTAAAGACATGCTTTTCTAAAACAATTCGTACTATTTATGCATGAAGAAAAAAGAAAAGCATGGGCGCGCCAATTGAAGACTATAAAGTAACTGTATATGAGAGCGCGCTCAATGCTTTTCTGTTTAGTCATGTTTAAACAAAATTATTATTATTATTATTACTTTTTAGTACGAATTGTTTAAGATAAGTATACCGTATCCTTAAAAAAGTTTTATTATTATATTTTCGAGTTATTTCGGTGTTCGGATACTTTTTTTCAAGCTAATGTTTTGTGACCCAAATCCTAAAGTGTTCTGCAACCAATGAAACGACAAATTGTTGCAGGTTAGTATTTATTTGAGGATAAAGAAGTCCATAGTTAAAAATATAATAAAAATATGTTTTTTAAAATATATAGAAATATATGAAAGTAACAATTGGAATACTGTATTGTCCCCCCGACTTACATCACTGTGCAAAATTTCATCATTGTATGACGTCGGGAAATAAGTTAAATTAACGTTGCAAGATTTGAAGACACTAAGAACCATTGTGAACTAAAGAAAAGAATGTAAAAAAAAAAAAAAGAGCAAGCAGGTCGTTGGTCTTTCAGTATGCGTTACCTTTTCTTTCTTAGGATATTTAAAATCATTATGTTTTGTTTGTGTATCTATCAAATCAAGACATGTCAAAATGTCTTCCTTATTTTTATATCTCTGGTTTTCGTATCCTATACAGTGCTCGAAGTGGTGGTGGGGTGGGGACTTACCTATTTAATTGTGGATTTGGCGTAGCTCTTTTTTTTTTAATAATTGTGAGCTCATTGCATTTACTTTGAATAGTCAATCCCCGCCACTAGGTGCAAGCGTACCCTTACCTTTTCTAGCTCACCTCTTCAAGCATTCCCTTACCTTTTCTAGCCCACTTCGAGCACTGATCCTATCTGTCATCTACGAAATTACGATTAGAGAAATTATGAACGTCGTGCAATTTCGGTAAGTTCGTTTCAAAAGCCACATCAGAGCAGATTGGTGAACAGTACCGGTATTCAATAACAGGAAGTACACTTTAACGTCTGTAGCTCTGTTAAGTTTTAAGTGCTTGAGAAGTTACGTGTCCGAAGTGCGATGTAAAACTGTTCTTTTCATCAAATATGGTACCAAGCTCCTTGTAAACCAGAGTATTAATACTTGAAAATTACGTGTGTGGACATCTTCTATTGTGAATGTTAGGTCAGAAGTGCGTTGCAGCAAGTTTGGAAGGATTCACCGTCAGTAACCAATTACTGCGCCATTTTCTCACTGAACCTACAGCTGCTTGTAGAGATAAAGTGTCTTCTATAGATTTAATGATCTTAAAAATTTCGCGGCCATCAGCATAAAGACATACAGAGCAAGATTTATATATGTTCACACGTAAGTCTTCAATGTGGAGCAAAAATTCAAAAGAAAAGCCCATGCAAGTCGATAGAATTTCATCAGCAACACTTAATAACTTGCGAGTTTTAAGATTATAAACCACATAGCTTTCATTAAGATATTAAGTATTTGCTTGCAGTGACAGAGTTCTCTTCATATAAATTAAAGATATTTACTTTCTGTTCAGGTTAGTTTAATGGTATTAAAAATATCAGCAACATTATACTGAGAAGTTAATGTAAAGCTGTTTCTGTGGTAGCCAACATACCGGATAAAATATTGCCATCTTTGAAGACTTGGTAAAATAATTTGGCTATGTAGAATGTAGAAAAAAAAAAGATATGATAACAGGCCAAAATACAATGAATGAAGGAAATTGAGGCATATTAATTAAGAATGAGATCATAGACTAAAATAAACTATTTTAAATACTTGGGAGCACACATGTAACAAGCCAGAACGAGGTCGCGGAAGAAATAAAAAGTCGCTTAGCATTGGATAACGCACGTTTCTATTCAGTCCAGAAACTCAACCTTGCGATTAATATCAAGAAAGTTGAAACTGAAAATATACAGAACGGTTATTTTGACGGTAATACTTTATGGTTGCGAAAGTTGGAGTACGACCCTTGCTGGCAGTTGAACATAAATTGCATGTGTTTGAAAATAAGGTTTTGGGAAAGATACGGAACGAGATGACTGGAGAATGACAAAGACTACTCACAACAGGGATTCCGCTAGGATTTTCAGTTTGGGGGGGCGGTAAAGTTAAAATTTGGAGAGCGTAACTGCAGTTCTGCACAGTATCTATATCGACATTTCGCCGTTAAAATTTTAAAGTTAAGGTGGTCTTGAGGATTTGGGGATGACATCTTCCCTGGGGGTAGAGAGGCTGGCGGAATCTCTGATCCACAGACTATGATTTACCCGATGTTATAAGAATAATGAAATCACAACCGCTAAGACGGGCAAGCCATATAGCTCGGATAGGGAAAAACGAAGATAATATTCCGTCGTAGTTCGTAAGTCGGAGTGAAAGAGGCTGTTGGGGTGACCAAGACTTCGTTCGGATGACAATAATATAAGGGATCTTCGAGAAGTAGGTGTTCATAATGAAAGCTGGTTTGATGTTGCCAAGGATAGGATCCAATGGCTAACGTTTGTTACTGCGGCGATGAACTTGATAGATCCATAAGTTTGTTAGTTGATTAGTAACTAGCAATTCAAGGTTGTACAATAATTTGTTGATGATTATTATTATACCTCAACTGACAATGGATTATGCTAATAAGTTGTTAATTTGCGAGTGTATGCTTATAGGGGTTTCAAAGTACCGTAAGAGTTTTCTGGAATGTTCCAATGAGTCAATGCGTATCATCATAGCTATGTGCAGTGAAGAGGGGATACAGGCTCGAATCGTGTCGCCAGTCATACTGACTGAAGTTTTCCAGGGTTCCTATCTCAGTTTCACCAGACGAATGCCACTACGGTACCTTGACAAAAACTCTGGTCGCTACTTTTACCTTCCCTGACTCCGGACAAGTGTTTACGCATAGTAGCTGAGACTTGTGACAGACCTAGACCTGCCTAAATAAAAAATGTGATCAACAGTAAATCAGTTCCTAGATTGATCAGAAAGGATATTGGAATAAAATTGATTTGGAGATCACTGCAAACCAGTCAAGCTCTAGGAATTCATTTACAATGCTATTTGATACTTCAAAGAAATTAGAGCATAACTGTGTTGGTAGAATGTTAGATTTGTGTTTGTAAGTTTTTTAGTGTCGACCATCCTGACTAGGACTTTCTAGTCACACCAAGCAAATGCTGGGATGATACATTGAAACAAGGTCCTGGCCGATCCCTTTCCTCTCACCCTTTCTCCTACCCTATCTCGACCTGAGCCACAAATTCCAGATCATAAATATAATTCAAGAATTACACAGAATTTAGAAGAAGAAGAAAATTACAGTCCTAATAATTAAGACACTCTCCTATCAAAACAAGTATAGTGGCAAAATATTATGTTACAAATAAATTATTTAAAAATCAATTTTACCTACCTTAATGTTGTTCGCGGTGTTGCTGAGACGATGATGATGATTTTGATGATTAATGCTGGCCTTTCGATGTGATCCTTAAAACGGACAGGAAAAAGAGAGGGGTAATAGATAAATAAAAACTAACGAATAAATTGATGATGGTACTGATGAAACTATAACGATGATTTTGGTGGCCGAAGAGCTGGGAAGGGTTTTCTTCCTTGGCCCCTGTAGGGCCCAGCTGAGATGTGTACGGGATTGGCAGCCCCTTTTTCGACGCTCGTATTCAGCCGCAACCGCGCTCCCAGCTGCTCACCGTGCATCCAAAGGCGCGCATCGCGACGCATCTCTCCCACGCAGCACATTCCGATTGGTCCGTCGTCGACCGCCCCTATCTTGCTGTAGGATTGGCTCGTCGCGACGACGAACGTATTTCCCGAATAACCAATAGGAAAGGTGCGTTAATGGTCTGTGGGCATGAAAAGGGGAGGGGCTTAAAATATATATATTGTCTGGTTACTTCAAAGTTACACTAGTGTGCAAGTGGAAACTTTTTTTAAAATTTTTATATTATTTTTTTTTCAGGTTTGATGGGGAAAAATGAAAAGCGTTCTTCCAAAAGATTGTGAAAGGGGTAGGTTGCAAAAGTGGGAAGAACGACGAAAGGGGGAAAGGGGGGGTTGGATGCAGAATTCTGCTGACACTCGCTACAGTTGCCTCCACCCCAATTCTGTTTCCTTTATCATCAGCATGATCATCATCGTCTCCTAAAGCTTATTTCCTCCTCATGCCATCTTGGAAGATTCGCGCTCCTTGGTTCCCTCGCATTGAGATAAAACAGATTTAATTGAAAATTATACTAACCCCCCCACCACCACTTCTTTCACCCCTTTGCCGACCCTGCTATTATCAATTCTGCTTCTCAAGTGCCGAATAATTAACAAGAAACCCTTCAGGAGATTCAGAAAAAAAATAAGATTGATAGAGATTGGCTTAATTACAAATGAACGGTTTCATTTTTCCACTAAAAATATTGTTAGGTTTGTAGTCAAAAAACTTTCAAAATGTTAGCTTGAATTTCTACCTCTATACTGTGGGATATACGAAAGAGTATAATAATTCTAGTAATTGATTAGATATTTGATTTGATTTCATGATTCTATAATTATTTTGTTGATGATCTCGACAATGATGAAAGATATTGATGATATGACATCATCTCATCAAGAACCGGTCCCGAATAGTTCCCAGCAAATTCGCATAAAAGCTTGGGAGGAGGCACATATTAAATTCGAGTCCTGTAACCGGTCATACTGACTCATTTTGTGCGTTTTCCCTCACTAGCACCAGGCAAAAAAAAGTCGGCATGGTACTTTTAAACCCTGTCGCTACCATTTTCCGTCCTTTTGCACGGAAGGTTACTCATCGAGGGACGTCATCGTTCGAGATTGTGATTGGCTTAGACTTTACCTGCTGTTTCTACCTATAAGAACATATGCAGTGTCCCTAAACTCGTTCTTAATTTGAGTGAAGAAAAGGCACACAGCAAAATGTAGCTGTGTTAATTCAACACTTTTCGGTGTCCCAGTGCGACTACCACTTTTTGTTTTAAATCAACACAAGAAACAGTGTTGGTTTTGGTGATTCATGTTGATTCAACGCTATGATAGTACTAGTACGATACTCTTTATTATATTGATTGAGCATTGACAATACACCCATTGTGCTGGATCGCTGATGTCAACATCGTTTGTTGTGTTGATTTTAACACAGACAAGTGGTGGTCGCCCTGGGACACCGAAAAGTGTTGAATCAATCCACTATTTTTTTTTATTTGCTGTTCAGTAACACCTTAAATCAGATTAGTGGAAATTTTCCTCTTTTTTTTTCGATCAGAAAGTAATTTTGTCGAAAATCTTTAAATTGCTAACGAAATGAGTGGCTTTGAACAATACGCTCCTGTTTTGGATAGAAAATGTGAAATTTTTACATGATTACATTCCCATCTACAAGAGTTACCATAGATCTAATCTTTTTTCGAGCGGAAAATTTATCATTTTTTTTTTTCCACTAATGAAAATCCGCTCTAAAAGAGTGGTTTCTCTTCCGCTTTCGTAAGACAAAAGATTCCGTTCGATTCGAGCGGAATTCCGAGATTCCGAATTTAGTATGTAAGGATCTAGATCAGGGTTTCTCAACGTGAGGGACGCGACCCTCAGGTGGGTCGCGGGTTGTGTCCAAGGAGGTCGCAACGGGAGGTGAAAAAAAAAATTTAGTATACGGTTTTGCCGGTTTAAGCTAACAAACTTAAAAGAAACTTTATTATTATTATTTTTCTTGTTGTTTTTCGTAATTTCTAAAGATACGTGTAATTATAATTTGTTGAACTCTTTTGGATAATATAATTAGGATATTTATTATCAAATACATCAAATCAATTGCCATGTTTTGAAATGAAAAGCAAATATTACAGAAAATAAATTAAACGTGGGTCGCCGATTAGAAAACATGGTAAAGGGGTGTGTGTCACCGGTTAGAAGACATGGTAAAAGGAGGGGTCTCAGGGTGACAAAAAGGTTGAGAAACACTGATCTAGGTCAATTGTATGTACCATTCGGTTGATGAATTACGGTATTCTTATCATGACCGCTTGCATAGCGAAACTTCAACACTAGGGTAAACATGGGTAATTTCGTGACGGTCGAATAATTTCGTGATAGCAATTGGATTTTGTGATTCTATGGCATTACCAAGAGATGTGAAATTAAAAGTTTAGCGCCAGATGTGTCCAGAAGTGTTTGCCTGTATCCTGCGAGATAGTTGTAATTTGAGATGTGTTACTTAACATTTTTTCCCTTCTCTCAATACAACCAAGTCAATTTGCATCGTTATTTGCTCCCTTGCTTGATAGCTTGTTTGTATGGAATTAGTTTGTCGACTTTCAATAAAACTGATTTGCCTATCTCAAGAGGAACTTTAAAACACTCCCCAATAACAGAGTAAACTATATTCAAACTTATTTCAAGCTTGCTATGTCTTGTGCAAAAGTTTCCATGAAGCTGCAAGCTTAAATCAAGCTTGAATCAAACTTACTAGTTGCCACCTGACAAGCTTACTGCAAGTTTGCCATATCAAGTTTGTTACAACAAGAATTATACAGGCTTGCCATGACTGTAGCCGCCAAATATATTAACATAATGGTCAAAGTCCAGCTTAAATCAAACTTACAATAATAAGTAAACTTAGAACAGTCAACTTCAAACTTGAATCAAGCTTATTACGTCAATCGTAACTACACAAACGAAAATCAAGCTTTCCATAAGCTTGGATTCGAAGTTCAATTTGTGTTGATTTTCTTGAAACAAACTGAATTCTATTTATTACTTAAATGCTTTGAAAATGGCGTCTTTTGATGCCACTGGTCAATCAATATTTACATTTTTGTTTTAAATCAAGAACAGCTAATATTGAGATAACACGTTGCTCAATATCAAAAACAGTAGAGCGCCATCTGTGATGAAATTTATAAACTTTTGCTGCAAGTTAAATAGCAAGTATTACGAAGCGAGTTTCAGGTTTTAAAAAATATATAAATTGATACCTTCGTAAATTCAGAAGGAGTATTGCCACGATCTTGGTGTTTTCCAACTTGCCTCATCATCCCAAAACAATTTGGTGTAAGTCTTGCAGGCTGTGGACAGACCATTGTTCTCTTTTTAAAAATGATACTGCACTGCACAATGTCAATAAAAATAATAATGAATATATGAAGCCATGGAGCGGAGGAGACATATAGACTCGATCGTCCTCTTCCAGTGTAAACAATATGAACCGAATTTTCAGTTGTAAGTTATTTACGCTTGTTTTCTGATTTATGTTTTAATTCTTTCAAAAATGTGAATACTGTTATGTACGTATCGTCCGGTACGTGCATAACTCAGGAATTAAGATATATTTTTTTTAAAAAAAAGTTACGCAGTGATAACAAGCGTAAAAAACTGAGTTAGAACTGAAAATTTTGTCGATATTGGTTTAGACTGGAAGTGGACAATCGAGATCAAATATTTGCTCTGACATTTATTTTTTGGGAGTAGACGATCACTCCAGTTCGTTACGTAGAGCTCCATGGGCCATACACACGTAAGCACTTTATATGCCATAATTCCACACATATACCAATCAATGAGCTCAAGGAAATTTACTGCAGCCTTTTATAACTCCAGGGGTCGGTTTCACAAAAGTACTTGTCAATTTTTCACCCTTCAGTTTGCATTTTCTTAGGACTGCCTCAAGACCGCTAAACCTCCCGCCACGAACCCTTCTTCTCATTCAATCACTTATCATTTTGTGCAAGAAATGTGATTACACTAGACAATGTTCGAATGTTAGTAAACTTTTGACGCTCAAAACTAGGCAACCAAACGACACTACACATTGATTTTGGTGGGAGGTTAGCAGTCTTGAGACGGTCCTATGGAAATTGACAAGTACTTTCGTCAAAGGGACCCCAGGTGCCTAAATAGTGATTTCCAATGGGGAGATACCGCCCGCCAGTTCTCAGTTTTTTTACGCTTCTTATCACTGCGCGGCTCGTGTTTGATTTATGCCTTCGTTATTGTGCTATACACATAGTGAACTGTGCACGCAATTAATAGTACATGCAGCAGGAGTTAAGACAAAAATCAAACAACAGACCGCTAAGCAATAACAAGTGTAAAAAACTGACAACTGAAAATTAAGTTCAAATTGGTAATACTGGAAGTGGACAATTGTCATTAACCATCCCCTTCGCTCCCTGGTTTCATACATTCATTAAATTTATAATGGCATCGATCACTCCAGTATCACTTTTAGATAGAGGTCAATGTGTGAAACTGACCCTACATCATTTACTTTCATAAATCGTAGATTTAATTAATATCCTCTCCTTTAGTTCGTTCTCGGCCTGAGCCTTAGATGCCTAAAGGCCATGAATAATTTAAATTTAATTCAATTCAGTTCATTCCTTGATGTGTGGAGTATGGCTAATAAAACGCCCATGTCGTTGTGTGTACATGTTCACGACATCGACAACTATTTTCACAACCAATACCGTGCTGTTGGGGTTGACTATCTACAGACTGGAAAAATATCGAGCGAGTGCGCTTGCATAATACTCTTGCAAGTCATACGAGTATAAATAAACATTCCAAACCGAAGTTTGTGACCGGCTATCGTAGTTCCATGGTTAAGATGTCTGCTTATGGAGTACCAGATCCGAGTTCGGAACTCGGTGGCGTGTAGTTTTTCCTTCGCTTTTTCTGTCAAAAAATCACTTTTTATGCTCAAACCTATTATTAATATATTTCTAATGAAGTATTGGGTTGGGTTAGAAAGTCAAGTTCGCTTCTTTTGTTTATACATAATGCAACATAGTTTTCTCTTTTACTTCTCAGCAACACTGATAGATGGCTCTGCAGCGGGGTTCAAATTGAGTAACCTCCAATATACGGTCCACCATAAACATTGCTACCATGGGAAGAAAATCATTAATTTAGTCAGTCTTCATTAGTTAAGTGTTTGTTCTTACATCATTGAGATTACAATGTCCAGTTTTTCGTACTTTGAATTTTCGGACAGTAAAATAAACGAATTTTCAAATATACTTTCTTATATCATAAAAATGGCGTCTGATAGAATACCCAGTATTTACATTTAGAGGTTAATCTAGTTCAAATATTCCATGCCATAGACGGGCACCTGTTGGGGGTGACGAAACACGTTTCAAGAACAATGATCACAGTGGTGTGGTACAGGGTGTGGGAACAATCCAAGGAGAGTCTTGTAGACTCTTATTGGTAGCCCACCTGCTTTGTAATATTTTGGTCGTAAGAAAGAGATTATAGATGTCGCCAACATTGCAAGTTTTAAAGTTTATTGTATCTTAATGTAAGTTATTGTTAGTTAAAATATTACAGTGAAAATGTTTGTAAATTATTACTCGTGCTATACAAAAGTTTGAGCTAGAATTAGTTCCAAGATAGGAAAAACGGATAGATATATTCTTTCTCATACATGACCTTATTTCAGAATGTTCATTCCTTAATTTTAAAATCAATTGAATATTATCCAATGTGATGAATTTTTAATGTACCTTACCTGCTTCATATTGCAGAACAAAGTGGCATTTTTACCGCTAGATCACAGAGAATGGAGCACTGCTCGTAAATTTGTCGTTATGATGTTTTCTTCTCAAAATATGTTTGGCTATTATTCCGCAGGGCCGATCGGATCCAATTACCTACTCTTCATTCTTTTTTACTGTTTACAAGTTAAAAGTGGGTTAGGTTAGGAAAGTCAGGTTAGGTAATTTTATTTTTATATATAAATCTTACACAGCTCACACAATCCTTTTTACTGTTTGCAAGTTAAGCTATAGTGGCTCTGCGGAACTTGACCCATATTTTTCCTTTTCGGGATGTATTTAACGCCATTGTAGGACTATTTCTTTGGACCAATGTGGATGCCTCTACATACACAAGTTGAATGAAAATTCGAGCTCATAAAGATTGCTATGTTATTCCTTGGTAAAGAAAGATTACTATTATCGTATGTAAGGTAAGCATTATGAATATTATTCTATAAATTGATGCTTACTTTTTAAGTAATTCAGGAGGAAAAAAAGTAACAAATATGCAGATACAGTAGCGACAATACGGTTTGTATATTAGAAGTCAAATGGGAAGGTGATTGATTTGCCCACAGCGAATCAGATGAAGAGATTCACCTAACATTTCAAAATTCTGTTTTCCCTCCAACCTCTCTGACGAGTTGTCATCACTAAAGCTGGAGATGGAGTGGGTCGTGGGTCAAGTAGGTCACGTTTTAGAGTGGGTCAGTGGGTCGGCATGGCTTGACCCACCACGACCCACTGTCTTTATTGGTTTGGCTACGACATCATTCGCTGCCCGATACAATGTTACAAATCCACAGAAGTCGCTGGCTCTTCCCCAAGCAAAGGCAGAGCAGGAGGAAACAACTTCGTGAGGAATTTTTGGACGAGCGGTGGAGTCTCTACCTTCTTCAGCATCCCTC
>JAGDQP010056499.1:0-12929 GCA_022664845.1 Lepisma saccharinum
CGGTTGCTCGGTGACACGGTGTTGCATCTCACAGTGTGGAACTTGTAACATAGAACGAATAGATGCCGATTAAGCTTGTATCAGAATGGCAACTATGATATGAATCCCCAACGAAATTGATATCACTATCTACGGCGCAGAGCTTGAATCACCATTCAATCTATTCTTCAGTTTATTGACAAAATTCACTGGATAGGAAGCGCCAATGGGGTACTTACTCTCTCAGGAATCTTAACTCTACGAAGACTAAAGGCGTGAATATTTAAATCAAAAGCCGTCCTGCAATATACTAGAAATGTATATTTTTCCCAGATTGGTACAGTTCTGGCTGGGGCACATTCCCGTCCGTGCTATTACATAATATTCATTAACTTTTGACTAGCAAGTATGTAATAAGATTAAGGTTACATGTTCGAACATTATATACGGAATTCTTATAATATTCTTCAGAGGCATGTTGAAATTTTAATTTATTTATGGTCTTTAACCATCTATTGCTTAATTCGGGATAGAGTAAGGCATAAGACGCGGGAAAGAGAAGGTCTGACGAAAAATCATAGTTAAATCTGAGACAGCATGGTCAGACGCCGGTATTGAACCCAGAATCTCTCGATTGAAGAGTTAAGGCCCTGCTAACTGAGCTAAGTCCGATCGGTATTTCAGGACGGAATCTTACAGTGACAACACCAAGAATGATCTTTTGATATCAGGTACAACCCTGTCTATGGCATATTATTTGGACTTCGTATATGTGACAAGGGTGTGAAGGTACGTATGATTGAAGGAAATTGGCAGTATTATTTTTAAGCAGTGTAATCAACGAGATCTAGTCAACGGAAATCATGCAAATACCTTCACAGAATTAACTCTTAAAAATTTATTTCACTGATTGAAAACAAGTGTAAATTAATGTAAGCTCTACGAGTGCAAACTGATAACCTGAGCTATAAGCTTTCAGTACATATGTGTCCTCGCAATAAGCTGTAACTAGTAACTTTGCTCCAAAATGTAAATGCCATAATATGCCTTGTAGAAATATGGCACCTTCGTCAATTATTTAAATAATATTTTAATTCAAAACATGTCCACATCTTTCAAATTTCTAACACACTTTCAGCTTATAATATCAAAATGATCGGCGCACCATCAAGCGTGTTTTAATACTATCAGTTGTTTGTCTATATAAACTTTGCATGGGTATCTTAAAATTGTACTGATTGATTGGAATGTACTTACGAGTACTAAGATCAGATAATTCTACAATCATTATAATAAATAACAAATAAATTGTTGAATAAATAAATTTTCGAATTGAGATGATTTTCAACGTCGTTATAGTGAAATATCCCCTACTAAAAGTGGAATTCCGGACTAGGAATATAGGCACTTGTTAAGGATATTTGCTGAAATGACAACTAAGTAATCAGATATACCTACACATCAAATATATTGTTTATTATTTTGATATTTGCACCTAAAATGAGAACTGTCTGGGTAAAATTACCGTTGTCAACAAACAAATAGAATCGCAAATAAATACTGACATCATTAATGTTAACAGTCTCAAGTCAATGCTATATTTGTACCAATAAACACCACAGTGGGGGAGGGTTAGGTCCGGAACCCATGACTTTGATTATTCTAATTACCTTACAAGTAAGTTATCTGAATAGAAGAACACAGGAATCTTCTACGTATTTTAAGTTACCTTTCAGTGGCGTACCCACAGCAGTATGATATAAATAAATAAATCACAGCCATATTCAATCCACTAGTGGATGAGGCCTCTCCCCGAAGGGAGGAGTTGGTCTACTGCTCCCACGCTGACCAGACGGGTTGGGAGAGGAGAGCCGAAGCTCTCACTGTGATCGCCACTGTCTTTTATTCACAGCAGCTCCCCAATTGTCCTCACGATGCTGGGTCAACACCGAAATATTTGAGCCCCCATCGGGAATCGAACCCGGAACCGCTATATTATGTATTATATCAACAAATGTTCTAGATAAAAACTTCGAGTTGTTTCCAAACCAACTTAGAAATCCCGTACCTCAAAATTTGTAGTTATTGTTGTTACCCTTAAAACTAAAGAAATTTAAGAAAATTTGCGAATTTAATTCCCGCAGAAGGCTAATAAAGGTATTTAATTCTCCATAATACCGTTTTTACCGGATACTGGTTGTGACGTGTAATGTTAATTTGCTCATTCTCTTACAGCCCGAGGTTTCCGGTTACAACCCACTCGCTTGCGGACGTACAATAAAAATGCAACGACCCAATAGATCGAAAACAAAGCCTTGCTTAAACATATAGCCCATATACGCGACCCAAACAACAACCTTCAGTGCTCAATATCACGCCGGATCAACTCAGGACTCACGCTCTCATTGCGCTCAAACGTTGGTTACGTAAAAAATGGCAGCTCACCAGAAACCCTCTGTACAAAACTCTCTGGAATCAACTTTCCCGCAGAGTTAAACAACGTCTTCAGCGAATAGCAGCTCAAAACTGGTCACATACACTACAGCAACTCACTCAACCCAACCATGAGTTTTGGTCTTTGCTAAAATCCTTCACTAAAACTACTCCGAAAACCATCAACCGACCTCTCCACAGTTCCAACGGACTTGTCTATACTGCCAATGATAAGGCTGAAGCTCTCGCCGATCATTTAGAAACCCAGTTCATGCTTAACGCCGAGCCATATGACGAAGACACTATCACCACTGTTCATCGCTATCTCCGTTCTAAATCCTTTGATCATCCTTTCGATCCGACCATTCTCATCACTCCTCGAGAAGTCCAAGCTGTTATCAAGAAACTACATAATCGTCGTGCTTCTGGACCGGACAGGATTCCTCCTAATGCACTAAAACACCTACCTCGAAAAATGATTGTACTCATCACAAGACTCTTTAACGCCATTTTGCAACACAGCCATTACCCTACTCAGTGGAAGACTGCTAAGGTGATTGCAATTCCGAAGGCTGGAAAGGATCTCCTTTATTCTCAAAATTATAGACCAATTAGTTTGCTTTCCACCTTAAGTAAAGTTTTCGAAAGGCTACTTCATACCAGACTCACAAATTACACTCAACAGCAAAATTTAATACCCGATCATCAATTTGGTTTCCGCACAGCTCATGACACAACTGCACAACTGGTTCGTGTAGTTGAAGAAATAACCTTACAATTTAATAACAAAGGCCACACAATAGGAATCTTTCTGGACACCTCCAAAGCTTTCGACCGTGTCTGGCATCGAGGTTTGCTGTACAAAATTAGCACAATGGGCTTTCACGATCAGTACATTCGCATCCTACAATCATACTTGCAAAACCGAAGTTTCTATGTCACCTACAATGGATACGACTCTGTTACACATCCCATCACTGCTGGCGTCCCTCAAGGATATGTTCTCGCACCGTTGATTTTAATCTCTACACTTCTGATCTTCCAACCCATCTACATACCAAACTAGCTACTTTTGCCGACGATACAGCCATTTTCGCTACTTCACGTAACCTACGCTACACTCACTTGTATGCACAACGTCACCTTACTTCTATAGAAGACTGGACTACTAAATGGCGTATGAAGCTAAACGCAGACAAAACTACCGTTGTTCATTTTTCCAAACGCTACAGCCCTGGCCTATTACAGCCTCTCACTCTTTTTGGTACGCAACTTCCGTATAGCCCATCAGCACTCTACCTAGGAGTCGACCTGGACCGAACTCTACTATTTCGTCAACACCTGAATTCTGTTGCTAGTCGAGCACTCAATCGTCTCCTTGCACTATATCCCATACTTCGCAGCCATGACCTAACAATAGAAGAAAAACTGAATGCCTACATTATGATGATCCGGTCTCTTTTGACATATGCTGCCCCTGCGTGGCAACACACTGCAAAATCCAACCTTATTCCACTTCAACGCATTCAAAATAGAGCTGCCAGGATGATTACAGGACACAGCAGAGACACCCGGATTGCGCAACTTCACGACGACTTATCCATACCCATGCTAACAGATGTCATCGATCTTCAATGTCGTTCCTTCTGGGCTCGCATTCAAAATTCCCCTCACCATACTTTGAACACCTTGGGCACCGCCCAACCTATCCGTCACACTCACCGCATGCCTCATCCTAGATAACCTACTCACCCACAACACAGATCACCTGTCTGAAATTCATGATTCCACATTAAGTTCCACCTCATGATCACAACAACTTTTTATGGAAGGATTTTTATTTCACCTCAGCCTCACTGAACTTATTTTACCATCGTCGAATCGCTACACACCATTGTCTTCCTTCCTCCCTACCTCGTCTCACTAGATCTGCCTTCACTGCCTTAGGGATGCGACAGTTGCTCCCTAATCAAAATATTTACTACATTACATCAAGTCTCCTTAACAATCATATGGAAGTCATGAGCTTTCAGCTCGATACTTCAAGCATTAAAAAGTCATGATTTTTCTGGTATTCTGGTATTCTGGTAATGTGGGGAAACGGGAAGGCCTATTGATTGATGTACTTAGTGCAATTTAGTCAGATTGATGATGGATTCGGGAACTTTAATTAATGGATCCGAGGCAGAAACTATATTTAACAAATTTATTGTTAACAATTGCTTTTTGGATATCTTGGAACAAAATAGCAGGTACTGGATATAAAAAATAATAACATTGAATTTAACTGAAAATGAAAATAAAGGGAAGCTTCTCTTGTCCACTCACGATTTCAAACGAACCGGAAAAACACATTCCAGTTAACACAATAAAATATTCGAAATATATATGGGAAAGAAATAATAATTTAGAGAATTTGCATATGACAATTACTTGACACAGAGAACCTTATAAAAGACCTGAGAGCAGAATATAAGCCTGTAGTGTGGTTTTACCGACTGAGGTTACATACGATCCGCACAGACGTACCGAGAAGTAGGAGAATAGAAAGATCCCCACGATATTAAATCTAATTCACAAAACGTCAGTTGTCTCTATCCCCACTTTCGACATAAGTATTGTCACTTCAAATAACTTACCCTGCCCACAACTTATTATTCACAGCTTTTAAAATGATATTTTCATTTTGTGAATAAACAAAGCTGTGAATAAACAAAATCGAAATACAAAATAATATGCATATACCAGACACTTCTATGAGCGACGAACTGAGCCTTATGGCCAGCCGCCCTACCAACAACCGTAACAGGTGGCTGTGAACCAATCAAATGACAGGAATTCAAATTACGTGATAAAATATAAGAATGAAAAGATAAAAATATAAGATGATAAAATATAAGATAAAAAAAGATGAAAATATAAAAACTCAAAAGAACCAAAAAATCGTTAAAATAAATAACAAGGCTTCATATCATTACAAAACACCCCTCACCTGAAAAAAGGATATTTACGATTTAGATTATAAAAGAAATCGTGATCATTGTATGGATACATCTCAAACATAGTAAATAAAAATCAAATATTAAATAAATCTTTCCAATAATCTTCGACTTAGTGATTTTTATAAGAGAAACAACTCTTAAAGACATACTCAGGATCAATAAAACTTCAAAATATACACTATAATTTCATATCAGAGTAGGTTAGAACACGATCCGCATTACCAATACAGATGTATACTTGTAGTTTGCTCTCAACCTTGTTACAACATGTGTAGGTTATAGCATAGTTTTACTTTTAATCATGGAATATGATGCTTTTGTTGAAATAAAAATGCTTTATTAATCCTTATACCAAATCTAAAATTAATAATAATATTGATATATTTGATTTGGTTTCACCTTTGTTACCAGTAGAATATAACATGACTTCCGAATGGCAGGACCTCAGGTCACTTCCGCCCTCCATAGGTGTGTCTTTTTGCCCCTTACCAAA
Organism: Lepisma saccharinum; assembly: GCA_022664845.1. Lineage (NCBI taxonomy): Eukaryota > Metazoa > Arthropoda > Insecta > Zygentoma > Lepismatidae > Lepisma > Lepisma saccharinum. The sequence goes on from JAGDQP010056499.1 coordinate 5,908, forward strand.
ATAATATCACGTCAGTAAATCAATTAAAATTCAGATTTTTGAATATGTATTGAACCTTGGAATATTTAATAAACTGCGTGCACTATAAACATGTAATAATTGCACAAATTAATAATTTCAAACCGCACTTCATATAATCAAGGTCTTTATATATGTCCATAATTATTTTATTAGTGGCAAATGTAATGTAAAACAAAAAGTATTCAAAACATCTTTATAACTAGTTACACTTTCGCTACCTTTTTTTTTAGTTTCACTCAACTTTGAAAATATGTGAGATTTATTTTATAAAGAGGCACGTCGATCGATTTAGTAACACAAAATTTTGCAATTATCTTGCAACCGCCGCTAAAGTAATCCTATGGGCCACCGTAGCTGGACTTCTAGCTCTGATAAGCTACTTTCGTCCTTCGAGTTAATTTGTAATTGTTTAGAAAAAAATATTAGATTTATGTTTGAAATGAACCGGATTAAGCACCAGGGCCCAGGCAGCGCCCCAAGCAAGCCCCCAGAAAATCCAGTTTTTTTCCTTTATTTATTTGAGTGAGCCTAAAGGCATTGTCCAGAAGAACAGATCAATTATAAGTAAAATTGCCAGAATTCAAGTCTGGTGAAACTGTAAAAGGATGAAGGATGTTTAGGTAAATGAAGGTGTTGATAGTAAAATTTATTGGTGTTGTCATCCAAAATATTATTTTGTAATAATTTTGTATGAGCTCTGTTTCGCATCCATGACGAATATTTGAGTATGTTGTTTTGATCTTATCACTGTTATGTTCCTGTTTTAAATTAAATATGAAAGTAGTTCTTTATAAGTTATAATATGCCTCTTAATTCTGTCTTCAATGTGTTCTGGTAGGTTTTCCTGTATGAAGTTTTTGTGTCTTGCATTTTCAATATATCTTTTTCTACGTTCCTTCAAATATGAATCAATGGGAACTATTGGAATTCTGTTGTATAATTGAATTTTGTCAGCAGTCCATAACATTTCCATATACCGTATCCAGTATCTTGCAACTTCTGTCTTAAGTAAAATACAGACAACATCATTCAAATTTTCGTACAAAATCTAGATACTTTTCATTTCCGAACGTACTTAAAAGGAATTGTATACTCTATACTCTATTTTAGGAAGCCTAGTATTGCATAACAGATAATATTAAAATTTTATTAAAAAATGTTATCATTTCAAAGGTAAATTCATTCCATTAAAGAAAATATCTTGTGTGTGCCATCTAGCAATTTAATGGTAAATTATGAAAGTCGAAGATACATCGTATAAAATAATAATATTATAAATTAGTTAGATTTTTATATATGTGCAGAGAAAATTACTGTAGTGTTACTGGTGTATGAACATAACTTCTCGAAAAAAAATATCACCTACGCTTGCGATGAGTAATCTATACTTCGTTAATTAACTTTTTAACATCACGAAAACAGAGCACACCACTGAACATCGCTTCTATCATATAGTAATGTAACAACAAATAATATCCGTTATACAGTTCATGATGCATATTTCAGAATACAGTAGAACCTAGATAATTTATTTTAAATTGCGGGAGAATTTGGTAGGATTAGGATGTATCGAAAGAAGCTGAAAGAAGTGAATTGTGTGTAAAGTTCCGTTTATAACCACAAACCATACATTTTTATGTTCAATGCATATAGTGTGATTTAAATCTACATTGACAAATTTCGGGAAGTGATTCCTCACATCCAAACAAGAACAAAGATTCTTTGAAATCATGTTCTCCAACTTCTCCAAAGAAACTTTGCTGTTATCATCATGTGGGGAATCATTTTCCGAATTTTGTGAGTTTAGTTTTTAAAACACTGTATACGTAATGTATAGAATGTAAAATATGCAACATATACTAGCTAATTGTAATTATTAGAATAAACACTACACACTAGATGTCTCGTACTACAAATATTTACTAGAGAAGTTGGTGTAACGTAATTGTTTATAATTTTTGGGACACTTTGGAGTTTATTTCCTTCACTAAAAATACATTAAGGAATCTTAACTGTTCCCAAAAGGTAGGCACGTCCTTTAATTTATCTTATGTAGTTAAAGTAATCTGTAACATCATTTAGTGTTAGTTGGGGATAATTTCCATCAAAAAATGCATTACGTAGTTTAAATGACATAAAATGGAATATCAAATGTTCGTTAATTACATGGAAGGGAAATTGTAGTACTTTAGTAAAATTTGAAATCCTTCTGAAAATATCTTGATCAGTTAGTGAGAATATGTCTCGTCAGTCCTATAATCAAGATACATATACATACCAATATATCATATAGTTTTTATATTGAAACAATTTGATGTATTTGTCCCCAATAAATGTTACCTTTGTATTATAAAATGCGATTCTTCAAATAAATGAACACAGAAATAGACTTACGTTGAATAGTTTGAAGAAACTCTTCGTTTACGCGAGTGTGTATATTTCATACAAGACGAAGAAGATGCACTTTGAAGTAACAGCGCTGGAATGAGATAGGCTTAAAGGAGAATGTAGAGAAAATATATGATAACATGTCGAAGTACAGAAGATTAAGAAAATAGATATAAAACAGAACGAAACAGTTATGGTAGAAAGAAAAAGTGTTTGATCGGCCAACATATATATCTATTTAATCTAAAAGCATTTAACATCGCGAATAAAATCAGGAAACTTAATACTTAAAAATATACGGAGCAATTATTCTGCGGGAAATCCGAAAGTTTCAGTACGATCTGGCAGTTGAACATGAGAAATAAGGTTTTGAGAAATTTGTGTGGGCACAAACGACGGATATGGAAGGTTGTTCCGAAAAAATGATCGACTTCAGAAAGTTCACATTCAACCCAACCTGTCTCCCACTGTGCTGGAACAATGAAATCGTCACACTCGTTGAAGATAACAGCAAAATACCTTCTTCGTGCCTTACAAAAGTGTACCTGCAGTAGTAACTGCAACATACGGAGGCAGACATTTATCTTTCTACATGTTGTGACGCGTTGTAGGAAGTGTAACCTGAGCAATAATCTCATGCGCAGTGAGCGGTGGTTAAACGCTAATGTAGCCCCCAAAACCTTTCCAACAACAAAGTGACGGCACAAAAAATATTGTTATTATGGTGGACAGAGCTGGGTGTTGCACACTGCAAGATTTTCTTTCTGATGACATAATTGCTGTTGTTACGTACTATGCAGAAATTGGCGAAATATACTGACAGTTGTGTGGAAGGCAAACGTCATTTTTCAGTAGGAATGTTTAGAGCGGACAACGCTATAGTGTCATATTGCTGTCAGCCATCCACTTTTTCTAAATGATAATACAACCAATTTCAGCTTTACAGACTTGAGCTTAAAGTTAGCCCGTTTTGGAACTTAGAACAAGTACATTAATGAGTCATAAACATGCATTAAGTAAAAGATTATACAAAACACTTTGCCAATCAATGGAAACGGAAACATATGAATGGTTGAATAGTTATTTAAATTCAATGTCCTTTCCGATAAGTAAAACTAAACACGAAGACCTATACCCTTGAAATAGAAAGTAGTCTTAGGCCTAGTAATCACTTGTAGACAATTGTCTGCCGAAGACAACTGCCATACGGCTCTCACAAGTTTGAGTAGACAAAATTGTTGGTCACGACCAATCGTTGAGCTCCGCAGTTCAGTCATTTTTCGTTTATGATCGTGACGGAAGCAGCGGTTTTTCGCGGGTATTTGTGCGAGCTATTTGGTTATTCAGTCTGACAGGAAGTTAAAGCGCAAACGATATTGGAGACGTAAGTTATTAAAAGAAGGTAACCAACATGCAGGTACCTTATTGAGAGAACTTAATTTTGGAGTATGGCATTGAGTTCAGAAATTTGATGACTACGTCAGATTTTGAAAAACCTTTGCAGGTAGTGGGTACTTTACCTTCTTTCTGAGGAAAAGGGCAAATTTTACACCACAACAATTCTTTTTTACCGTTTGGCTGACCGTATTTATAGGTTGCATAAACAAATTCAAGAATTAAGTATATTACCCTCCCTTCCGCCAATGAACTGGTTCCTATTAGTCACATGCACTCGTGTAAAGAGATATTTTATCTCATTCCTATCATTTAAATAATCCTTGATAGAGAAACAATGGATATGGTGCCGGCGTAAGGCAAACTGAGGCCCGGGGCAAGTCAACTTGATTTAGGCCATTTCCTGAACACAATCTTGTGCTTAGACTGCTGTATTTGCCATAATATCCTACTTCTTAGTTAGTGCTAACCCGCTGGAAACGAAGGGGCTCACGGGGGGGACTCACTAGCCAAGACGGAGAACTCCTTCACTCGCTATAACATATGCATGGTAACGCATTCTGAGGTTTTGGAGAGTCATACTTTTCAACCTTCCGATTACAGCCAAGCGCACAAGTAAGAATGTTGAGACCGCATAGTTATTGCGTCACCGAGTACCATCGAGGCGCTCTACCCATTTATCTTAAGATTATTACCTTTTGTCAGGGACCGACGCACAGTGGGAAGAAAAACCAGGCAAAATTATACCGTCTGAACGCTGAGGAAATGTTGATTATATCTTGGTCAGGGGTTTATAGGTGTGCTATATCCTTCATTCTCAAGTACTAGCCTATACAGGATACAGCATGTGTCATCTTGACAAAAGCGCTAATAACAACAGTTTAACCGGCTGCTTGTGTGATAGAAAATTTCTTCACAAGTTCGGCTATCGTGAGGTAAATAAAATGGGGTAATGATGTCTCCCTAGGTACAAAACAAATACTGTTAATTTTATCAAGAGTAGCTTTATTGTTTTTAAACAAGCATTGTATAATAATAATTATCGACACTATTAATACAACGCAAGAAACCCACTTCAAAGCACGTCAAGTTACATGTAATAAATAATGTAGAATTAAACTATGGAATGTGGAATAAATAGGTCGAAAACACAGAGACTAGAAATTATCTTTTCAGGTGTTCTTTTCCAAATTAGTCCCTGTTCATGCACCACCAATATGAGCAAATTAGCACAAACACATAATACATACTTTTAATTTTTAAACGCTAGGGCAAATTTTCTGGTATGAAAATGTTTAAAATATTTGCAAAAGGTAGTAGTTTATTAATATTTTATTTTTGCAAAAACATATTGGAAATGATTAAATTATTATATATACAACTTTTATATTAATTATATTTGTATGCTTCACGTCGTTACGAAATTCAAATGGATTTGAACACTTGCAGATATTCGTCCGATGTCTTATGCTGGTAGGGTACTGTTAACCAGCCCCTCACTATGTTTAATTCACAAAAGTACTGATTCTTTACATATTATCGCGAAGTATTTACGCACAAACCGTTTTACGCAGGAGGTTGCAGCTAATGGCCGCTATATGTTGGATGAACTGAGAGTATTTATCATAAACTTTATACTAACGAAAAATCAAAGCTTGACTCGCTTGGCTATCTTGTGTGTTTCCATAAAATCGGGAATACCATCCAAAGTATATCGATGTATATACTGCAAAAAACGTTAGGATAGAGCTATCAACTACATTAATGTTATGATTGCACTGTAGTAGAATTATAAAACATATTTTAAAGAATAAATTATTTACCTCATAAATGCATTCTGAAAATGTTAGGAAAATGAACAAATTTCGGTGCACATGAACTTATGATTATGCGTTTGAGATTTACAAATAAAGTAGTTTAGTGTCTATTGAGCATTTAATGCAATATAAGATGGTTTTCGAGTTATCTTCTTTTTAATTTGAATTTTAGGATCTTGTTCCAGTTTTTCGATTTAATCCTACTGTACGGCGGGGGCTCCCCCCTCAACACTTAGGAACCGGAGCGGTAACGCCACTAGCCCCGCCCTTCCGCCGCTACTTGTCTTGCTTAATTGGAGTAAGTATTCATCACGTTAAAAATATAGTATTTTCCTAATACATATTAGTATGAAAGCATATAAGGGGTCGTTTCAAACAAAATCCTGAAAGATATATTTCGTAATTTTAGAGAGAAAGTCTGGCCATTAGTTTCACAAGGTACGCAATATAAATCTTATTTACTAATTTGACAGAATCTGTTATGTCCTCCAATCGCAATTTTGAAACTCTTTCTTGTAACATAGGAGTCAAATAAATATTTGTTTCACAGAGAATACTCAACTGAGTAAACTGTTATACTTTCATACAAATGTATCGAAAAATCGATTTTTCAGCGCGTAACAAACTTTTATACACTTATTCTGACAAAAAATTAGGAAATTGGACTTATCAGCTTTTGTCATATCACACTAGAATTAAGAAACATAGCACCAGTTAGAGAATCCATTAGAAAATTCCTTCAGCAACTTCAGTATTCATTTAAGTCTTCAAAGCTTATTTACACTATTATAACACTTGTTTGAGAGGCGATTCTTTCGTCACTCAGAAACTACTATACAGTTAGGTTTCAATTATTATTTTTAGAGATAAGCAACGGTAACACAGAGTGTTGGATCCAGGATCAATGCGAGGGCGTTCATGAATCTTGGTTAGATTTTTGGGGGGTAATAGACTTTCTTGATTACTGTGCGTAATTTTAGTGTGCGGATGTAAAATCAAAGAAGTTGGAAAGAACAAAAAGAAAAGAAAAAGAAAAAGGCAGCGAATTGATCCATGACGTGCAACAACAAACAAGCTTTGCTCTCTACACTGAGTGTGTGTATCTGAATGGAAAGAAGGTAACAGAGACACCAAATCCAGTCTGGCAGGCAATCGTTCCCTTATTTTCTGTCCACACCAGAGTAGAATTGTCAATGTCTTCTCGAGTGTGAGGTAAAGTACAAAGGCGTTCGTCTGTGGCCTGTGGGTGGTGAGTTTGTGGAGGAGTCTGTCTACTCTCCACGACAGTCTGCCGACAGAAAATTGTTACTTGTCTGTGGATAATTGTCTGCAAGTGAATACTAGGTCTTACTTTTGACCCAAGTACCATGTTTTTCATAATTTAGATGTTAACAGTTACTT
>JAGDQP010056500.1:0-12929 GCA_022664845.1 Lepisma saccharinum
AACTGGATTGTAACTGCTTATTAGCTATTAGTGCTGTGTAATTCATTAAAGACAGGCAATAGGTTTGGAGGAACAGTAATTAATTAATTAAGACTTGCAGTAAGATATAGTGCTTTGTGGGGGGGGGGGGTATTCATTACATATAGAATGTAATTATGTCATTATATAACAAAAAAATATGTGGTTAGTTTAAAAGCACTAAATAATTGTCCATTATACCCCTATCATATAGCAATACAAGGTATGTGTACTGTATATAGCTTACATTCAAAAAGTTAATCATGCTTGTGAAGGAGTATCCTGAAAAGGTAGGAAATTTGCAAGGTTTTACCTGGTTTTTGGTCTCTTACACTACTTTGTTCTCATCAGATTACGAAATGCTCAATGTATCATCGAGAGAATGAAATAAAAGCCTAATCTGAAGAACACTAGGTTCAAGTAACTAGACATTAAACACTTACATTAGAAGCCTGTGGCCGACCACTCTGACAGGTTTCCCATTGTTTCCTTTAGTTTTGCCAGACGAATGCCATGATGGTGCCTTGAACATATTTTACAGTCTGATTGCATGATACGTCGTGCAGTTCTTACACATTTTCCGTGGGCATTTGAAGAGTATATTTCATTTATAGTAAAACACTTTCAAAATACAGTATAAATAAAGAAAAGCTTTAGTTTTGTGAATTTCTTTAATAGAAAACTGCTCTTTTCATTATTCCAGAAATATGCTTCATGCTGAAACGAGGAATTGTTTTCTCTTTTCTTTGTTCTTTCTTTCTTTTTTTCCTTTTTTTTTGACAACAACATATGAAATAACACACACATAAAAGCCTGTCATGTGCACTCTGCCGAGATTTTATCGTCTTTTTGAGTGACAGCTTTTTCCCATCCTATGACAACCTTTTTTTGCTCTCCGCTGACAACATAAAAGGAAAGAAAATCTGCAAATAAAGAAGGAAACTATGTATGTCTTTACGAAAGATCTATGAAGCGGCTACGGGAGTTGCTATGAACTGAAAAGGTATTTGCACTAAAGGGCCTAGCAGGATAAGATGGTAAAGAGTGCCTTGGGAGGAATCGTTATAAAAAAAAATCTGCCATATTCAGCATCAAAAATCATGGCTCTCCACCAAATTCAGCTCAAAAGATGCTAACCTAACCTCATAATAAATTATTTTTGGAGAGTAGTTTAGCGATATCTCGGTCGGATTTGCACCTACGATTGCCTTCTTTTCTTAAAAATTAAAGATTTTTTCAAGCTCTATAAGATGGCAATTTTTTCAGATTTGTTGGGTCAAAATTAAAATTTTGAGAGAGGTTAGAAAATTTGAAAATTGAATTTAGAAAAAAAAACGAAGACAACAGTTGATTCGAATAAAATATTATGTATTTTAGTGGTTCTATAACCATGATTTTTTTTAGATGTTTTGAAATGTTAGAACACAACCAAAAATATATTTGAAAAGCAGCAATTTTATGGGTTTTAAGGCGTTTTATATTCGTTTCTTTAGTTCACAATGGTTTGTGGTGTCCTCAAATTTTGCAACGTCAATTTAACTCATTTCCCGACGTCATACAATGATGAAATTTTGCATAGCAACGTAAGTCGGGTGACAATACAACATTCCATTGTTACTTTCATATAATATTTTAAAAAGATTTTAATATTTTGTCATTACAGACTTCTTTATCCTTAAATAAATAGTGGCCAGCACCGGGGCTGCGTTTGACTGGTTGCAAAACACTTTAGGATTTGGGCCACAAAATTTTGCCTTGAGAAAAAGTATAAACACCAAAATAACACGAAAAAATAATAAAAATTGACTTTCTCAACTTTGCAAATTAACCAGGACAACGCCATCAGTTGAGCATAGAGATTAGAAATAAGACACGTAACCGGCTTACGTAACACATGCACCGTAAATACAAGTTTAAACGCGCCGTTTGCCAGGTCACCTTCATGGACGACTGGCCAAGACCTCCGCATCTTTAGTGAAAGATCTCGAGTTCGAATCCCGCCCGTGACAACACTTTCTCTTCTTTTTTCTTTAAAAATATGTTTTTATATGTTCATGTTTATTATTTAATAATTACTAGGATGTGTATAAATAACTGATTGCTACAGAAAGCTAGGATGTATCTGGATGCACACCAAGCGAGGTGTGCAAGGGGTAGGCACGGTGCGTCCGAAGGAAGGTGGACGGCGGAGCTGTTGGGAGACGATTAGTGGTGGGTTGTTAACATTCTATTCCACCTGTCAATTTTCTATTTGGTACACATAATTCATGGGGGATGGAAATTGAGTAATTTATAAAGTGACTATATGACAGCGCGCCCCATGCTTTTCTTTTTAATTAGGCATGAACAAAATTATTTTTTGTTACATTTTAGAACGAATTGTTTATAAGAAAATTATGTCTTTAAAAAGTTTTTTTTGTTACGACTGTTTCGACCATGCAAGTGAATAACACAGTGATTGGAATCAGATAAAGATAAAATGAATTGTATGTGTACCAAATAGAAAATTGACAGGTGGAATAGAATGTTAACAACACTTTTGCGTGTGCCCAGCGCTAACCGAGGGCTGCATATCCCAGCGACTCCGCCGCCCACCTCCCTTTGGACGCACCGTGTCCCCTTATATACCTCGCTCGGTGGGCATCCAGATCCATTCTAGCTTCCTGTAGCAATCAGTTATTTATACACATCCTAGTAATTATTAAATAATAAATATGAACATATAAAATATATATCTAAAGAAAGAAAGAAGAGAAAGTGTTGTCCCAGGCGGGATTCGAACCTGATATTTTCCCCTCAAGAAGCCGAAGTCTTGATCAGTCGTCCACGAAGGCGACCTGGCAAACGGCACTTTCGAACTTGTATTTATAGTGCACGTGTTACGTAAGCCCGGTTATGTGTCTTATTTCTAATCTCTATGCTCAACTGATGGCGTTGTCCTGGTTAATTGAGAAAGTTGAGCACCGTTGAGAAAGTCCTTTATTATTATTATTATTATTATTATTATTATTATTATTATTCGTGTTATTTCGGTGTTTATACTTTTTCTCAAGGTAATATTTTATGGCCCAAATCCTAAAGTGTTTTGCAACCAGTCAAACGCAGCCCCGGTGCAGGCTAGTATTTATTTTAGGATAAACAAGTCTGTAATAACAAAATATTAAAATATGTTTTTACAATATATACATATATAGAAATATATGAAAGTAACAATGGAATGTTGTATTGTCACCCGACTTACGTCGCTGTGCAAAATTTCATCATTGTATGACGTCGGGAAATGAGTTAAATTAACGTTGCAAAATTTGAGGACACCACAAACCATTGTGAGCTAAAGAAACGAATTTACAACGCCTTAAAACCGACAAAAATGCTGTTTTTTCATTTTTTGGTAATGTTCTACCACTTTAAAACATCTAAAAAAAATTCATGGTTATAGGACCACTAAAATACATAATATTTTATTTTTTCGAGCTAACTGTTGTCTTCGTTCTTTATTTTAAATTCAATTTTCAAATTTTCTAACCTCTCTCAAAATTTTAATTTTGCCCCAACAAATTTGCAAGAATTGCCGTTTTGTACAGCTTAAAAAATCTTCAATTATAAAAATAAAAACGAAGATCATCGTAGGTGCAAATCCGAGCGAGATATCGCTAAACAAAAAAAAAAAATATTAAATAATAATGTTCGGCTAGCATCTTTTGAGCTGAAATTTGGTGGAAAACCATCATTTTTTATGCTAAATATGCTAGTATTTTATTCTATCACGATTCCTTCCAAGTCACTTTTCACCATCTTACCCTGCTAGATTCTTTCTTACCGATGGTAGTTACACTTCAGACATACTTTGAATTAAATTGGACACACTGTTAAAAAATCATCCAGTTTCCTCCAAAATGTCAGCAAAACCAGGCAGATGGTTGCATTGAAAATTCCAGTAACGTTATTGACGAGAATGAGAAACGTGTTCAAGAATTTATACGTAAAAGACTTTACATTTCTCTATTTGCCTACAAATGTTTTTTTAGTTGTTGCGTTCAGCGAGTTCTCAAAACTAACGGTAGGAGATTCGATGTTTTGTTAAATATGCTTGCACCTGGTGAGGAAAATAGGAACTTCCTTCAGCTCGCTTACTTTCATTTAACGAACATAAAGAAACAACTTTTAGTTATATAATTATAACGGGTCTGTCTTATTTGAAGAGAAACAATAATGAACATGTTGGGCGGAGTCTAGTCGGGGGAATGTGCTTATAAACTACCCCAGGCTTTAGCAGTGAACATCGTAATTGGATGGTCAATGTTTTGTTTGAAAAATTCAGTCGAGACCTTTCCAACGACATCTCAACCACCTTTCTATCTCTAGTATTTCCTAAGTTATAAACTCCCCCATCTCCGGAACCGCCTCTGGAATATGTATAATCTATAGAGTTTGACTCATCCAATGAGATCTTTCCAACAACACCTCAACCATATTCCTAACCCTAGTAGTTCTTGAATTGAAAATTATCCTCTGTCTCTGGCACCACTCCAGGGACCTGGATGAAAGATGGCTTTGTCTTGCTTAGACCTTTCCCACGACACCTTAACCACCTTCCTAGCCCTAGCCCACATAGCAATCTTGACCTGTATTAACTAACTAACTAACTCTATGGTTTATGGAACTCGCAAGTTCATCGCCGCAGTAACAAACGTTCGCCATTGGATTCTATCCTGGTAATATCAAGCCAGTTTTCATCACGAACACCTACTTCTCGCAGATCTCTTCTAATATTGCCCTCCCAACGAGGGCTCGGTCTTCCCAATGGTCTCCTTCCATCCGGCCTTCCAACCAGGATATAATATAATCGATTTTACGCCATCCGAGCTACATGGCCTGCCCACCTTAGTCGTCGCGATTTCATTATTTTTACAACATCTGATAAATCGTACAGTTCGTGGAGTTCTTCATTATGCAGTCCCCTCCACTCTCCAGTCATCACGTCCCGTTTCGGCCCGTATATGTTTCTCAAGACCTTATTTTCAAACACACGTAATTTATGTTCATCTGCTAGGGTCGTACTCCAACTTTCGCAACCGTAAAGTATTACCGGCAGAATAACCGTTCTGTATATTTTCAATTTGAATTTTCTTGATATTAATCACGATGTTAGAAGTTTTTGTACTGAATAGAAACATGCGTTCCTCGATTCTGAGCAACTTTTTATTTTTTCCGTGACCTCATTTTTGCTTGTTACGTATGCTCCCAAGTATTTAAATTTGTTTACTTTCTCTATGACCTCATCCCTAATTCTTATGTTTTTATTTCCTTCATTCCCTGTGTTTCGGCTTGTTATCATGTATTTTGTTTTATCTATGTTTAAAACTGAATAAAGCTTTACTTTGAAAAGTGAGACAACTTAATGCAAGCTTAGCAAATCAAGTCAAAAAGGTTTAAATAAGGTTGAATCAGTTTGTCTAGTTTACAAGAATCATGGTTGCAACTGCCTTAACAGGACAGGAAAAACATAATGTACTTCTTAAAAAAAAGAAAAGAGTTGATCTGGATGGGAATCGATCGGAGGCCCCACGGCATATTAATCTGATACTGTAATCACCAGGCTACGGATTCACACTATCTAACCCAAAGTACTTGAATAATATACTGATTTAACCGGCTTTTTGGTAAAGCAGCGCAGCGCAGCGCTTGTCAGCGGAGGGCCGAGGCTGCGCTTGACTCATCTGTCCCCGCTCGCCAGTCGGCCCGTGGCTTTCCCATTACTTTTGCGTCGTACGGCTGAATAGATTTTCTGTATCTTTTCAGGAATTTTACATGTCTAATACTGAAAATTATTCTTAAATACGTCTGGCATGCCCTGGTGTGTATGCTATGGATATTACCTTGAGTAACTTTTAAATGAGAGAAAAGTTTATCAAAATGCAACAGACAACTGTAGTAAAAGAGTCGAAGATTAGCCTACAGCGAAACAGTCCTAGCCTACGGCGAAAGCGAGAGTGCAATGAAACAAAATTAAAATAAATTTCAAGGTTGACCAGCTTCCTCGCATAACTGTTCGTTCCTAGAGGCTTGGATTAGGTCAGTTATAAGAACCAAGCCACTTGCGTTGTTCCAACAAGATTATTTCATGCTTGTTTATTACGTTCAACACAATATCAAGTTTGCCAAGCTAAAAGCTAGTGACTGACAACCTTGTTTCAAGTTGCAATGCTGTTTGGGAGTAGTTCGTGAGTTGAAAATTGCCCCAAACTCTGGCACCGTGCCTGTGATCTGGATGAATGATACGGGTTTGAACTTATCCTGCCGAGACCTTTCTGACGACACGCCAACCACCGTCCTAGCCCTAATAGTTCCAAAGATATAAATTGCCGCTAGCTCTGACACCGGTCCTACAATTTGTATCATCTATACGAGTTTGAGCTAGTCTAGCGAAGATTCCAACGACACCTCAAACCTATTCCTAACCCTACTAGTTCCTGAGTTGAATGTTGTCGATAGATGGACTGATGGACAGAGCGGGCGCAGTAGTATACAATATTGAAGATGAAGTGCTGCTGAAAAACATTTAAACCTGCTTTCGCTGGTCCTAATTGAGAGTGTTCACTTACACCATGCGACTGCTGAATACTACCATTATTAGACATTCTGACTATTTCTTGAGAAATTGTGCTTGTCGAGGGATTGTATTTTAATTTTACTTTAAGATCTTTAGGCAACTTTGGCTCAGGCCGAATTGATCATGATGGGAGAATTGGTGGAACGAAAAACTGAGAGGAAATAGGAGAACCCAGTGAATTCATGTAATTACATTTTCTAGATTTGAGACTGATATAGTTTCTCAACACCAGTAACTTACTGTGCAGGTATTTGAAAAAGGTCTATAGCGGCGTATGTTGTGGGCTATCTGGACTACCATTGCAGCCTAAACTAATATCTGCACGACTGATTTTAATTTACTTGAAAGTGACAAAAGTCGGAACAGAAAATGTTTCAAAATCAATCAAAGTTGTTAGCTGTATTTTCCAACCCTGGGCAGGGCTTCTTCACCCCACCCCCGGTCCCGCGCTGATCTGGCTTAGACGCTGCACTCTTCGACACCCATCTATTTACGTCTAGAAGCTTACGAAAAATATACGAGTGAGGCTTCAGATGAAGATTCGATGTCTGTGTCTTGTGTAAGCAATTATGAAGGGAGCAACGATTGACGAGTGACGTTTGGTTTATTTAAATTTTGTCATCTGCTCATACTAATACCTACCAATTAGTCAAAGTTTGGTGATAACAGTTCTATAGAAATAATATTAAGTTCTAATCTTCCAGAAATTAAGACAATAAAATTAATTCATACGCTAGGAAAAAGTAATACGTAAGCTCTTTCATTATTATTTGCTTTATAGTGAAATATAGTCAGATTGCAATTCTGGAATTGCAGTAGAAACATTTCAGCTGAGCTGTGCAGAGTTCAGCTAGACCAGGTACAGAAATGGGAATTAATATGTTAATTACCTCATTTGCACATTTCCGTCAACTATAGCGAGTGGTGAAAGAAGTTTTTCAGTCAACATTAAAACGGGTAAAAATGTCGGACAACGCAGGAACAAATTCGCCTTAGTAATTTGGCCGTTTAGTCGATAGAAAAGAAAATTCTTGTTTCTGTGTGGAATAGATGTAAAGAGACTTTTATGGCCAGTTGTTAGGAAGTTCACGAACAAGGAAAACACATTTTCTTTTCATGAATTTCTCCTCAGCACACCAGGTAAATGCCGGAATTGTACCTACGAACTAGGCCCTGGCCCACTATCTTCCAACATATTTTCTCCGATTCCCTCCCGGCCTGAGCTTGAGATGCCTAAAAGTCGTAAATAAATTAAAAACCAAATTGAGTTCATGCACAAATAATTATTTACTTTTCACATGTAAATGTAACATTTTTTTAAATTTCTTTTATCCTAATTCTTCAGACATTCATAGGATAAGCATTTTATCATTGTTCTGTTGAAATTATTTAGTGCTTTTAATTGACAAATAGACCTACGTTGGATGGGACTCCCGCTTCAATGACCCAACTTTTCTATTCTGGAGTCGAAGCAAGACACTCCGCTACAAGCATATTTTTGAATGAGAAGTCTTCTTGCAATTTCCTGCATTACGAAAGAATGGTGTTATTCCTTAATCACGAAACGCTGTGTTAAGTTACTGCGGTGGTGTAATGGATAGCATACCTATCCGGAAACTGGAAGGTCCAGGTCCAAGTTCCGGTCACGAAAGTGTCTCTTTATGCATTCTTTTCTTTAGTTCATAATGGTTCATGGTGTTCTCAAATCTTGCAACGTTAATTTAAGGTTAATGTAAAGCTAAGATCTCCAACAAAAGATGGAGCACTATCTCTGTTCGTCGTCGGCAATTCAAAACCTGCTTTGTGTCATTTTCGGCCAGATTTTTTTTTTTTTTTGCTTTCTTTTTAAACTGAATTTATTATGACTTGAGCAGATATCATGTTACTTGCAGCATTAAATATTAACTATATCATTACTTTTATAAGCTGAAAAATGTTATGACGATACTGTTCTTTTGTTTCTCCTATATATATATATATATATATATATATATATATATATGATAAATAGCCGGTAGCGCGCTCGACTTCAATGCGAGCGGTCCCGGGTTCGATTCCCGGTGGGGGCTAAAAAATTTCGGTGTTGACCCAGCATCGTGAGGACAATTGGGGAGCTGCTGTGAATAAAGACAGTGGCGATCACAGTGAGAGCTTCGCCTCTCCTCTCCCAACCCGTCTGGTCAGCGTGGGAGCAGTAGACCAACTCCTCCCTTCGGGGAGAGGCCTCATCCACTAGTGGATTGAATATGGCTGTGATTTATTATTATTATTTATATATATATATAAATGCACATAGCAGGTTTTGAATTCCCGACGATGCAAAACAATGAAGCTTTTCAACAATGAACAACAAAGAAAATAAAAATCGGCACGGATAGAACTCTTGAATTGGTTATGAATTTTCTACTCTGAAAGTTTTAACTCTCTAGGCTTGAATTTGTAGGAGCAGCATTGAAATTTCGTGCTGCCATAAAAATACATTAAATATACAGAATATGGATATAGTGCTGCCATCTTTTGTTGAAGATCTTGGCTTTACATTAACCTTAACTCATTTCCCGACGTCATACAATGATGAAATTTTGCACAGTGACGTAAGTCGTGTGACAATACAATATTTCATTGTTACTTTCACATATATCTGTATATTTTTATATTTTAAAAGCATATTTCAATATTTTTAATATACACTTCTTTATCCTAAAATAAATTCCAGACTGCAACGATGCTGGGTTTTGATTGGTTGCAGAACACTTTAGAATTTGGGTCAGAAAACGTTAGCTTGAGAAAAAGGTATTCGAACACCGAAATGACTCGAAACTAAAATAATAAAAGAGCTTTTTAAAGACATACTTTTCTTAAATAATTCGTACTAAAAAGTGAAAAATTATGTTATTTATGCATGACTAAAAATAAAAGCGTAGAGCGCGCTCTCACATATAGTGTCATAAATACTTAAATTGGTGCGTCGCATGATTTTATTTTTTTTAGTGATGCATAAACAAAATTATTTTTTACTTTTTAGTACAAATTGTTTAAAAAAGGCATGCCTTTAAAAAGTTATTTTATTAATGTATTCTGTGTAACATCAGACCTAGAGCTACGAATACTTTTTCGGTGTAACACGTTTTCAGTTCTTTTTCTTTAAATGAAAGCTGGAGAAGACACGAGGAATGAGAACAGCAAAATATTTGTCTTCGTACCATATCGGTAATCACCTAGAGAAACCGAAGAAAATCCTGAAAAACCTGTCAGTATTGTCCGCGTCGACCGTAAACACTATACCACGAGGACTGAGTTACACTAAAACTTTAATTTCCAATCATTATCTCCAGCACCGTCCTCCAAAGCATGACTCTTTATTTTTACTATCTAAGCTACAGCAGATTCAGAATCTGACTCAAGGTTTGGGTTCACGTACTTTATCTTCCTTTAAGGTTCTTTTGGTTATACACTTAGTCTGTTAACGCACGCCAGCGCCTAACTGACAACGGCTAGACAGATTTCAGCTTAGTGGTCCTTATTACTCTTCCGCTTTCAATCTTCTGACATCACAACCATTCTGTGTACTACTACATTTATACTTTATGCACTTCTGTGAAATTGCACTTATCAACTCAGAATTTCGCTGTTCTCCTTTCGGATATTTCTTATTTTCTACGCAAATTATCACACACACACACAAAATCTTTTTACTCTACGCTTTTCAGTACAGCGTCTTGGAGCCACTGTAAGTTTCTACTGTAAGCTATTTTTTGTTCTTTGTTTTATTTTGTGTGGAGCAGAGTAGGCCTAATCAAGTCTTGTCTATAATGATAATTTCGTGTTTATTAGACGCTTTATATTAACTTGCTCTGTAATCAATCCTGGTACAAATCTTGTAATTGATTTTTAACTCACTTCCCATTATCAGATTTCTTTGAAATTTTGCCTGTTCTAGCTTTCTTATAATTGAGATAAGCGAGCAAAGCTTCTTAGGATCTGTTCGTCACCTTTGACCCCTAAGTAAAGTGATGACAGCCTCAGCTGCCGAATTTGGAATAGTAATCCCATCTTATGAGTATATTGTTTTAGGCAGGAACAGATCATATGTTGGGTGTACACGGAAAAACATTTATTAGAAATCTGATATCGGTCACTTCCATGAGTTTGTTTTTAATTTATCCTTAGTAAACATGGGGAAGCTAAACTTGCTTAGCAGGAAGTTCCAGGAAGGTGGGGGGGCTGCCTGAGACAAAGTTGCGTTCTCTCTGTTCATGTTCTTTTACTCTCTAAACATTTGTTTGTTTTTGTTTCTAATCCACAACATGTATTAACCTTCTGTTAACGAAGTTATCATGCTCTTCGTTCATTATCATGTACATTTGCGAATTTTTAATTAAATAAAAAAAAATGTTGTTCTATCACTGCTATAATATTAAAAATGGATCTCGTTCTTACCCGAGACTATATTGCTTGGGAAATTCTCAAATTTCTTGTAACTTTCCTGCCACGTGCAATTAGATTATTTGCTAGAGGATAGAACTACTGAATAATCTCTAAATAAGCAAGTAGTATTTTCGTGTTAAATGGTGTAATATTGTTACCTGCAAGTAAAAACTTGTTACGGCACTACGTTTTTGGTTTGTTCAATGAGAAATCAAAGTAATATCTAGAGGTGATAAGAACATAGTGTTAACTCCGGCAAAATGCTCCAATATACCCTTGCGTTAATTACTTAGTAACCTTTTATTTTTAATCTGTCAAGCAAAGTTTACTTGTACTTTGTACTGCAAGGCAGTAAAAGCTATTCACCCTTCATTTTGATTGTGTAACCTAGTATTTGGCCAGGTATGTTGAAATCAAGCAATGAACCGAAAAGCGCAGTTTGGCCAGTTGGAAGAGTGGCACGAAATTGATCATCTACTTCTTGCAGCAACTTCCAAGGACTTGATAAATATAGGGCGCCTCCCCAGGTGGCGGATAGGGGAATGCCGACCAGATATGGTAGGTACCGGAAATATTCCGGGGCGGACCAAAACCAGTACTGCTGCCTTGCAGTTAGTAGAGGGATCTACAAAGGCTAGGGGAAGATAACCCCGAACAAAAATATCATGGTGAGGGGAAGCAGCATCACCATTACCACTCTGAGGCTGAAGATGAATGACATCGGCAAGGCTCAGAGATGGACAGAGGGCGACATCTTGAATGTCTACCTTTACTGCGAGGTCGTAGAGCTGACAACTCTACACCGCTAAAACATGTCAAGAAATAGTAACAGATGGTTCATGGATTCTCCTGGGGTAAAATATTCCGGAGGTAAACTAGTCCCTCATTCGGATCTCCGGGCTGGGACTGCTTCAGGGGGCTCTATGAACAGGATTAAGAAAGACCTTAGAATAGGAACGTGGAACGTACGAACATTATACCAAACGGGCGCTCTTCAGGTGGAGGTACATGAGACCGAGAAGTACGAGCTAGACATATTAGCGATACAAGAAGTTCGGTGGGAGGGTCAAGATAGCATCCCACAGGGCAAGTACACTTTCTACTACGGGGGAACACAGGCGCACGATTTCGGAACAGGGTTCCTCATTAAGAATAGTATCCTTCAGGCGGTTCACAATATAGAGTTCGTAAACGAAAGACTATCGTACGTTACGATACGTACTCGATGGGGCAACACGGTTTTATTAAACGTCTATGCTCCGACCGAGGTGGCTACTGATAACGACAAAGATATATTCTACGATGAGCTAGAAAGGTTGTTTGACCGATTACCGAAGTATAATTCGAAAATTGTGTTGGGTGATTTCAATGCAAAGGTAGGGAGGGAAGAAAAATATAGACCTACTATAGGCAAATACAGTCTTCACGAAAAGACCAACAACAATGGAGAAAGACTGATAACTTTCGCGATTTCGAAAAACTTACTGGTAAAGAGCACGTACTTTGAACACAAAGACATACACAAATACACATGGGTATCTCCGGACGGCAAAACTCTCAACCAGATCGATCACGTATTAGTAGACAGACGAAGACACACCAACATAATGGATGTTAGGTCGTACAGAGGAGCGGAAGGTGGCACCGACCATCAATTAGTGATCACAAAAATAAGGGGAAAGTTATGCATCATGAACAGAGAAAGCAAAGGATCAAAACAACTGAAATTCGAAGTGAAACTATTAAATAATCCGAGCATAAGAGCAGATTACCAACTCGAACTCTCAAATAGGTTCGAAATCCTAGCCGACTCGAGTAATAATAATGATGATATTAATAATGAAATTGATGTAAGTAAGATGTGGGAGGC
>JAGDQP010056501.1:0-12929 GCA_022664845.1 Lepisma saccharinum
GTGAAACCGCTAGCAAGACTACGCAAGGCAGTTCAAATTGGCACGAACGATATTTCCAGTGCCATGGCGTTCGTGAATCCAGTTGTTTGAGAAATTTCGTGCAAAAGCTTGTCGCAAACGGATTTCCAGTTACATTGGTTTGTGACTAACCTCACAGTCTTTTCACTACTCCATTCGAAGTTGGCATTTTGGAGTCATTGTTTGATGGAAATAGTGAAATAACACCTTCTTTTCCTCCTGTACAACATCGACAACTGCTAATGTCCTGGAACTTTACTACTTTCTCTTCGTTGACATTAGTCGGCACTAAAATATTCAGATATTTGGTGCAAGATTGGAATATTCTACAAAAATATCCATGGGGATATTTAAATATCCGTAGGTATCCTAGGTTATTCGTCGTAGCATATGCGTAAAATATTCTACGAATGTCAGAATGTCCACGAGGTTCCCATCACAATATTTCCCTCAAACTACTGATTTTTTTTTTGATTTTTTCCCTTTTTCCATTCATCTGACCCAAATTTTCCCTCTTTCCGGAAAATTTCCCTCCACCTGAAAACGCTTTATGTATGGTTGTTCAATCGAAGATGGATACTGTGGGATGCTCTCCCCCTAGTAGAAAAAAAAGGACAATTAACCATCCCTCTTGTTCTGAAAGACTGTTCGTCAACAGATTGACCTTTTTTAAACAGTTACTTGTATTATTGTAGTTTCACATTTTGATGAAGAGGAAAATTTTATGTTCTTAGAAATATAACTTTGATGTGATTAATAAATTGACTAGTTTATAATATTTATTTATTTGCTAAAACACAAGTTTATACCTATTTATAGTGTCCGTATATAATTGATGTTGTTAATAGACATATTAAGGCCATTTATTACACGTTTTCTTAATATTTTAATATTGATTATATTAATGTCCTGTTCTATAACCATTTTACTAATACTATTGTAGGTTGCACTCATTCTCCAAGTTGCACAGTAATCCTAATATTTGTAGCTAGTTTCTCTGTATTGTTTCTTTTTTTTTTTTTTGATTCGGTACGTTTACTGTAACAAAAAAATACAAAATAACACAAAAGTTACAAATTCAAATATTTTTTCGTGCAAAAAAATGCCAAAATTCGTTTTCATACTTGTTACAATTACTGACTGTCATCAATATCAGGTACAGGATTAGAAGATCCAGGGGAGGATTCCAGGAAGAAGACCTCGCCTCTTTGATTTTATTTGGAATTGATGTGGAAGTGAGGAAATCAAAGAGTCGGAGTGTCTTTAGTAGATGGTGTATTGATGTCCATCTTTGTTGCACCTCTTGAAGTGTTTTGTTGAGAGAGAACCTCTCTGCACCCTATGAAATGTTTGCCTGCAGCTTCTTGCTCCTCCTTTGACATCTATCATATGGGGAGAAGTGCTGGAGAAAGTATCGCAGCACCACGAAGTAGATCTATGTGCATACTATGTAATACCAGAGATACAGAGAAACAAAAAGATTGTCAATATCCTTTGGTACTTCTCAAGAGTATCACGTTGACGAAAACTCCAGTGGATATTGTTCTTCATATAATCTCGAATCTCTGGATCACATCACGATCTATTTATCCGTGTAATTTTAAATGAGTTATGTTCTTTGTTGAAGAATATTCTTGACGTGTAGCCATCATTTGAGCAAACGCTTCTTCCACATCAACGGAAAACCAATGAAATTAATTCTTTCTTCTCTTTGCTTTGATACTTCTCGCTTCAAAACCCGTCTGTGATTGTCCCCTTCAAATCGGATAATAAATCTATACTAATATGATGTCTTGCTCCAACCATATTCGTTAACTTTAATAAAGAAACTTCTGTGGGTTTCTGTCAGCATTATCCTGTTGGCGAAATAGCTCGCTACAAAACTGGAAGATATCCTTCCCTAGAATTTCGCAGTTTTCCTAGAAATCCTCTGCCCTGTTTCATTTATTAAATGATTTAACACAAATGCTTCTTGCTCCCTTCTTCTACATGAATGCTGTAATATCCTGTACAACATGTCTCGTCGCTGTCGAAATTCCATTGTCAACATGCAAATAAAGCTGTGGTAAGGAATATAACACCTTAGGACAATCCAATTTGAATCATTTGTTTTAAGAATATCTATTACTGCCAAAAACAAAATTATCTTTTATGTTCATAGACATTTTCCAGCTGTTCTATTTATCTGCAATCGCATTTTAGCGAATCTGTTATTTTCTACTTTATTTTCCACAGAGTGACACTTTTTAGGCTAACATCCAAAGCTACAGGAAGCTGCAATTTTAACGTAGATCTTAGCATCGTGAAAATTTTGTAGTTCTATGTAATCATGCATGGATGGAATGGATTATCTATTCATGAATTCAGATTTATAATCACCAGACATAGTAAAAGAAATGCACAGCAATTAAACGCAACTTTTAACACTTTCGAAATTATATTTTTTGGACGGGTTTTCAGGCTATTGGGACCACTGTGAGTTGGTGACTTCGTAAGTATATGTTCGTTCTCGGTTTCTGATAGCAGAAAAGAAATAAAAATAACTCAATCGAGTATTTCGAAGTGGAGCGTGTATCTGAAATTTATTAAATAGCCACTACAATCTAGAAAATTATGAAATAACTTATAAAGAAATACCATCTCGGGTAAAGTACGCCTTTGTTCTAAGCTCATCATATCAAAATTTCGGTTTAACGTATAACTATTTTCTCTTTGTTGATATAAATTGTCTCCTTGTTGGTCAGATATCTCAGATACTTCGATTGAAGTTTTTTATAGTTTGTACCTATTGCATTCAGAGTAGGGATTCCAGAAAGATATCGCGTCTTCAAGTTTTGAACGGACATAGGTTTGGTAAAGTTTTAAAACAGTTTTTGTTTTGCTGAATTCCCGTCCAGTGCTTAGCACAAACCCAAGGTTTCTATGTGCTTCATTTACTATAATAATCAGTACGAGCATAAAGAGGTAGTTTCGAATCATATAAAGACACCTAGGTCTCTAACTGTTTCCGGAGATGGTAAAATTACATTGTCAATTACATACGATTAATGTATTGGGGTTTTCCATTTAATGAATGACATCGATTTGTATGTTGTAACGTTCATGTCGGAAAAAAAAAATGTCTCTACGTCATTCAGCTACAATGTCCAGGTCGTCTTGATGCTCGCAATCATTCTCGGATTTTATTAAACGATAAATTCTAAGGTCATCTGTGAATAACAATTTGTTAGAATTTTTTTTAGATAGTCGGGAAGATCGTTTATAAATAATAGGCAGAGAAAGGGACCCAGATTTGAACCTTGAGGGACTCCCGATGGCACTAAGTACTGTAATGATTTGTATTCTTTGTATACAATGAAATGCTTATGATTTTAGAAATGGAATGGAAAAAGTTTAATAAGAAGTGGTGACAAACTATAATGATGAAGTTTTTCTAATAATTTTCTATGGTTTACAGTATCAAAGGCTTTAGAAAAATCGGTGTAGATTACATCAACTTGTTCCCACTCCATCCAGTGTATGAGCAATTAAGTTAGCAATGATACTAAGGTTTGTTGTTGTGAATTTGCCTTTTAGAAAACTATGCGGATACTCAGAGATCGATGGCTTAATATGATTTATCATACGTTTACTCAAAATAGGTTCAAATATCTAAGCAAAGGCATATAATATAGCCACAGCTACATAATTTTTAGCATCTCTTTTATTATTGGTCTTAAGAATAGGACACGCCTTTGTTATTTTGCATTTATTTGGGAACGAACATGTACGAACAGCAAGATTAAAAATAATACACTGTTAAATCTTGTGGGCTATTTTTAATGTAGATTCTACATTCGATGATCAAATTCATATAGCTATCATGTGTAACTTTTAAGACCATATTACGGTCTGTCTTAGTTCGCTTTGATAGAACACTCTTTTGGGATATCGTCGGAAATTTCAATTTGAAATATTCTGTAAATAATTTCAAAGGCATTTCCTGGGAGTATTCTCATTTAATCCGGAACGTGCTAAAATATCTTTCATGCATCATTTGAAAAAAAAAATCGCAAAATCACGCTATTTTACCAATATTAATTATTATTCTGCTTACTGACTATGTACGTAAGCTACAAAAGATCCCTAAAAACATGGCGTTTCCTAGTAACATGCTTCTCCGTTCCCACTTAATACTGACTCACTGACAAAAGGTTAGATTCATTGCCGTAAGCAACCGACATTTTCTATTCCAGTTTTGCTGTTATGTGTTTCTGAACAATCAAACATCGAGAATTATAGCAAAAACATAATAAAATGTAGAGCACATAAGAGAAAGAGAAAAAAGTAGTAAATAAGAATGCCAGAGAGAGAGGGGGCGGGGGAGAAAATAGAGTTTGAGAAAGAGATGGAACGAAGAAAAAAGCACAGTACATACTTTTTGGTTTAGTTGACGGTTTAGTCTGTTGGCAGAACAGTGGAAAAAAGGGAGAGACGAATAAAGAGAGCGAGAGAGACAAGAATTGAGGAAAAGAGAGTCCGTAGAAGCGACAAGGACAGGGAGGAGGGGGGGAAGAGGGGAGACAACAGGATAGAAACTCGGAGTCTCAGTAAATCACAGACGAAAAACCCTGCGCTCCGGAACACAACGGGACGGTGGTCCTGATGGATAGCCCTTTTTCAGGATCTCTTTGCCAAGACATAGGTTAGATTTATAGGCCTGGACCCACCGATGAAAAGAGAGCCCCTCCATTGTACCATCTGCCCAGCATCAGACGCAAAAGCAAACCAAATTATTGCATATTATGATTTATTGACAGAAATAAAGCTTTCCTCTTCTTTCTTTTTTGGTTCCAAGAGGTGACGTACAGATGGGTTCTGTGGGGCGGGGGGAGGGGGTAGACAGAAAAGTACTAACGCAGTTTTATTGACAAAGTCGTCCATCGTGTTTTTCGCTTGACGGTTTTTTCTCTGTCTCATTCAGCAGCGTTCGTCTCTTGTCTTTCAAACTCCATTCCATACCATGCACACATTTCACATACTTTTCCCATGTGTGTGTGTGTGTGTATGTGTGTCTTCGTATTAGAGCGTAGCTTGACGCATTCACCAACTATGAAACTTTTACTAGATAAAAGGAGAAAATGCTATGAACCACAGAAAAAAAACCTTTACTCTTTTGCTATAAATATATATTTCCTTCCCCATCCCTCTAGAAGAATATAATGCTTCTAGAAGATGTCAATGTTAGTTAGTATAGTGGGGTGGGTACGAATTAGTTCCGATATCGAACAAATGATTTATTTTTATTACGTCTCTTAAGACGAGAGGAATTCGAACGGAAATTTGGAATCCGAAAAAAGAACTAGATGAAATTGTCTAAATCAAGTGATATATTTCTCTTTTCTGATTTTCCTTTATTAAAAAAAAAAAAAAAAAAAAAAAAACTTTCTACTACATTTGACAAAATTTTTCCTTTCCTGTTTTCCTCTTTGACATAAGATATTTTGCAAGTTCACAACTATAGCCTACTTCATTTGCATTAGCTTTACACAGTAAGTAATGCAAAGCAAAATTTATTTCGTAACCTTGATTTCGTTCATGTGTAACGAACCCACATAGCATGTCAGCTTGTAACAAGATTGTCAGTCATTTGTTATGATAAACTTGATATTGTGTTGAACTTGAAAAACAAACTTCTTGGAACAACGAGTTGTTATTTATAACTAGCGGAATTCAAGCTTGTTGAAGCAACCAGATATACAAGAAAGCTTATTAAACTTGAAATCTAATTGGATTTTATTTCATTGCGCTGCCGTTCTCGTCTCAGTGCGATCAGGCAGCTTGCACCTAGAAAATCTGGACTCCTTTTACTTCAGCCATCTCTTGTGAACCTGATGAACTAACTATGCTTGGAAAGCGATATAGGTTGAGTGGTTCCGTGGTCCGAAAACGGAGGAAGCTGTGTGGTCTGAGGCGTTAGGCCAGCGAATCCAATGTATTGTGTTCGATTCCCGCCCTGGGCATGGATGTTTGTATGTGTTTTAACTTAATTCTAAGGGTATCAATCAAAACAGAGGAAATAGAGGAATTTAAACAAGTCGTCTGATGACTACACTATTGGATCAGTGTGCCAAAGGACCTCGATTCGATTCCCATCCAGGCTAACGTTTTCTTTTTAAAGAAGCGTATTACTGTAGTTTCTTCTTCCCTGTCCTGTCAAGGCTGTTCCTAGCTTCATTCTTGTAAACTAGACTGCTGGATTCAATCTTCTTAAAACCTTTTCTGCTTGATTGACTCAGTTTGCAACAAGTTGTCACTCTTGTCAGAGGAAGCTTCATTCACTTTTGAGTCAGGCGAAAATTGGTATGTGGAAAAGCTTAAGAAGAGAAGAGAATTATACCTTATTATACATTAGCTGGCTACGGGAACTGAATTCTGTTAGTCATAGAGCTAAAGAAAGAATTAGGGCGCTATTACATTGCCGAGCTTTTCCACGACGAGCAAGCTCAACAGTGTAATAGCGCCTTACACTAATGAGTTTGCTCCTCGAGGAAGCTGATCAGTAAGCTCTACAGTGTAATAGAAAAAATCCGTCAGCTTGTTCAAGGGCACTCTCGTCGAGCACGCTGATTAGTGTAATAGCGCAAAGTATACTCAAGCTTCCTCGACAGCAAGCTCGTCGAGCAAACTATTGAGCAAGCTGGTCAACAAACAGTGTAATAGTGCCCTTCTTAGTCTTGCACTTAATTCTGGCGCAAGGTTACAGGGAACGAAATTCGAATTCGAATTTATTTACGTCCTTTAGACTTCAAAGGCTCAGGCCAGGATAGAGTAGGGAAGTCTTCATCGTCTTCAGCACCCCAAGATTTTACATGCTGCTTTACTTGTCTTCTTCAAAGTTCCAAGTCGATCGAATGCTTTATACAAATCAACAAAAATGTTTAAAAAATTGTGAACACTTCTCTTTTTTTTCCTACATGTACTTTCCAATTACTTCTGGACAAGAATAAATTGTATATCAAATTTGGACTCTTTCATAGCGCATTAAAAATTAAATTGCAAAATATAAAGTCACTTTTTTTTTTAATCAAAACTATTAAGAAACGACAAATAATTTGAACTGTTCTCGTTATGTTATTTGCTATGTGCATCACAAAATGACTGGTGGAAGATTCATGACATGCAATAACTAGGGATGAAAAATAGAATCACACAAAATTGGATGAAACCAGTTTGATGGTTTCTTTTTTATCTTCTTCTTTTTTTGCGCTGTTTCACGAGGCGTCAGCATAACTCGCCGCAAAATCTCATTCCATCAGCATAAATAACACTCCAAAAACTCTTCGTTCATTTGATTTTTGAATCTGTCACTCATTTCTCAATCATGTTCAGCGTTCGCTACCAAAACCTGTCAACAATGATTGACATTGCAATGATAATAGACAGTCGTGTACCCCGCAGTTGGTGGGGATCAAAGCGCGTATACAGGATAGTGATGGGTCGAGAGTGAGGATGGGGGTGAATTCGAAATGGGAGGTTGAGTGTGGAAAACTCAGTCAATTCGGTAGTGAAGGTACGAAAAAGGAGGTGGAGGTAGAGAAATTACAACTTTTTTTTTAAAAAAAGGGGGGGAGCAGAAATTTTGAGTGAAATGATGCGGTGTCAGAGGTTTCGGAGGGGGGAGCAGATCTGCTGTCACATCACATGTAGGTGGACGTTCTCTATACTGTTATGAGGCTGGGCTCAGGTAGTGATTATCAATCTAGGACAGACGTTACGTGTTTACTAACGTCACTGAAGGTAAACTTATTCAATCTTCTTGTCTCACAGAATTGAAAAATTGAAAAATATGTTGTTATTTCTTTTTTCTCTTTTTTCCCCTGTCATTAATTTTTCATCAACAAAATTGATCGACTTGTATTGAAAACTTTCAGGAGCATTTTTATGTAGTCCACGTTTTGCATTATTGCAAAAATTTAACAAATTGCTCAAACTTTTTTTTTTTCTTTACTCTGTGTGATGTCTAGCTGTTTACGGCTTCAAAGTCTTAGTTAATTAACGGGTTAAAGTTTTCAGTTCGAGGTAAGTTAACGACTATGACTTCAATTGAAGGTACAAGTCCGATATTTGTCTGCTGTGATTGAGGGGAAATCATGGAAACTCTAACCATGAAACTTTAAGGAAGTGAACATTTTAAACAAGGTTTCTCCTGTATGAGCAATGCTTTTCGTATGTCCAACATAAATTTATAAGGATTAATTGTGAATTTTTATAATAAAATACTAGCTGAGGAAAGAGTGGATGAAGTGTCTTGTGTGCAAAATAGTGTGGCACGATCCCGAAACATGAACTTTACAAAAAGAGTGATGAACGAACTTTGGAAGTATTCCAAATGAGAACATGAAGAAAATGGAAAAGATCAGCTGCAGACGTAATGGGCAAGAAAGAAACAATCATTTAAACAATTGAGAAGAGAAAATGAATTGGTTAGGACATTGTCTACCTCGAGAAATTCAATTGAAGGAGAAACAGGAAGTAGAATAAGACGCATGCAACTTCTTAACAATATTAAGGAAGCTAAATTATGTACTAAGGCAAAAGGGAAAGTGCCACATCGATATGAACGGGGAGGGTTTAATGTGGTCTAAAGTACCTGCCGCTTTGACAGAATACTGCTATTCATAATACTAATAAATAGCATTCATATACCAAAATCACAGACCCAAAATCTGTCTGAATCTAGTACCGGTAGATATTTTTACTGCTAACATAAAAGAGGTTCGATATTTCACACACACTTATTTCCTTTCCTCAGTAGCACATGCACGTTGGCCGCTGATGGTACCCATATCGCTCGACATCGCGAATGCAGGTAGGAAAGCGGCCCCGCTTGAGCCCACGTCAAACGGTGTGGGATCGACATCGGTTATCGGTATCACTAATTTTCCTTGTGCAAAGAATAAATCAATTTTTCTACAAAACCTTTGTTCATAATTAATAAATTTAATTAAAAAATAGAGCATTCCACATGGAACAATATCGATTCACATCGATAATCTATGTCTATATTGATCTACGTCGATCTATGGGGACAACTGATGTTTATTCTAACAATGCTTTATCCATCTGGTGGTAAAATATGAAATTTCATCTTGTTGTCAACACGCGGCCAGCTTTGTTTTGTGACAAAGAAGTTGTTGACCGTTGAAGCATTAATAACATGCCCTTTCCATGTGAAGTACATAGACAAATAAAGTGTTAATTTGATTGTGATTTCCCCAAGGATACTTTGATCACTGTAAGTACATAGACAAACCAACAAAGTTTATAGTAATATTAATTATTCTGGTTACGTTTGTACGGTAGAAAGTAGCTCATTCTCTCCAGGTAATGTGGTTATTCAGAGATGAACTGCTTAGAAGGAGGATAAGTTAATTAAAGTTAGGTGTATTTACAATTGTTTTATTATCATTTCCTTCAATTGAAACTGTTCCATTGTAATCATGGTCATTGTACTGTTAACTTTTTCACAAAAAAATGCAGAAAAAGAAAGTAAAAGAGCAGTGTTTTATAATTTGTAACATGTTTTTACTTTTCTTCTTGGTTTGTCTGTGTTGGTGGTCCTGTATAAAAAAGGAGGGATTTCTTTTAAAAGATAGTAAGAAATCAGGATTACATTATATTTACTTTGTGAATGACCGATATTAAGCGATCTCGAGAACTGATGCCGAGCAAGCTCGGTGATGTGACCGATGTCGATCGATATCGTCCATGTCGTGCAACGATATCGATCGACATCGTAAATTTTAATATGCCCATATCGGCGGACGTGGATGTGCTACTTGGGTTTGATGATGCTACTTACCTAAAAACCAGGTATTTACAAGACTACGTATATAAATGAATAAGATTAAACAGGGAGAGACTGCGCGGTAGAAGAAGCTGTGCAGATCCCTGCGCGGTAGAAGAAATTGTGCAGATCCTGGAAAGACGGGAAGGAATGGGACTGACGTGTTGCATGTGAAGGATAGGTGAATACGTTACTGGGAGACTCGTCAGTTTTATTCCCGTGTTGATAAAACGTCGTTGCTAAAACTTTTTTTTTCGCGTCTACGACAGGTTGAGTATATTTTCATAGTAAATGTTTTACTGCTAAATAACTATAAATCAAAGAGTATCTGAGCTAGTTCTTTGTCAGAAGTAGTGAATACGCGGTTTGCGGTCATTCAGGAAATATCCACCCAAGCTATGTGATGCGTAATCTCTCCTCCTTGTGAGGATAGTTGGCGCAAGCGTCAGGTAGGAGAGACTGCGCAGTACATTTATCATGTAATACAATGTGAGGAAAGATTGCGCATTCACGAAAGGTAAGTTAATTATAAATCAGGGCTAGATTTCGGTGCAATTTTTTGCACTGACCCACTACTTCACACATGTTCATTGATCACCACACAGAGTCAATTATTTCCTCAGCCCGCTTACGATTGAATTAGTGAAGTTTATAAACACTGCTAAGAGTAAGAAATATAATATTTAATAAAAAAAATATTCAGCCTGCTTTTGCTAATAACTGTTTGTAATACAACAGTTTATAATGTTTTGGATCACAACAAGTAGTTTCTATCTGCTTCGTATCATCGAATGTCCTCTTTGTATTATCTTCATATAAAAAAATATTTAACATGTAAGTTCAAAATTCACCTAAAATATAAATTATAATTAAATTCAGTTTGATGTAAATTTCCAGCATATATTTCAAATAGATAAATTATTGTGCATTTTGAACAGGTAAAACCTTCCGTTGACGGAAAGATCTAGTTAAAAAATCGTTAACAAAAATAGATGTTGCACTGACACGTTGACGATAACAAATTTGTTTTGGAAATATCCAAGCCACAGGCTACCTAAATTAACTGATACGGTTTTATATAAAAGCTCTTGGCCTCCACTGTAAAAATTACTGTCGAATCTCAACTCACTTCTCTGTCCTAGTACTACCAAAGTCCAGAAGCCAAGGAGCGCAGTAAAATATTGTAAGTCTGTCCATTTTCATTCTATTACAAGTGTTCTCTCTTAAATTAACCTAACTTTAATATTCATTGTCTTGAACAGTAAGAGAGAACGATTCAGATATTCAAACTATGAAGGAAGTCTCTTGCTTGATGGTTACGCAGATACTTTTGTATTTCAAATTGACTATACCTTTGTTCGATTCCAACACAGATTGCAATTGTATTCAAAATTGAAATTCTATCTTCTTGTCAATAACCGTCAATAAACTTCATTACACTCATTGTCATCTCAGAAAGTAACTCGTTATTTCTTACAGCATTTCTTCTTTAAACCCCTTTTACATATCTGTCAAACTCTACGAAAGACAATTTATCTTATTCTCATGCACAGTTTCTCCTATCCATGTCCACAATCTTACCTACCCTAGTATGAGCGATTGTGTAAATTGAAAAATCATCAATATTAAGCATACAATGAATTATAACAAAGATTAATAGTATGTAATTGTGTATAAGATACTATATTTGGTAATTTTTGACAAGTTTGTAAAGCGAAAGTTTCCTATCCGCCATATTGGAAAATGGCGTCCATTGAGACCCTGTACAGGTTACGAAAGTGTCTCCACCTCTCAAAACATTTCTGAGGGTCCAAATAACATTTCTGCGAAGTGGCACCTTTTTATCCAGATTTGCAGTGTTTTCTCAAAGTATTGCTGGAACCACACCCCACACTATTTGTGTACGCAGAACCCAAGAATAAAGCTATATTGGAAACGATGTTCCAACCACTTAATTTTAAACTTCGAATCAAGATGGCTCAGTTTTGCAAGCTTATAAAAATATGTTTTCTACTATGTTTTAAGCCCAATATTATACATACTTTATGGAAGAAACGTTTTTAAATTATAAAATGATCATTCACATCCAAATGCTACAAAATTCACTTTTAGTCTTTGCCGTTAAAGCAGAAATTATTAATAGACTCACTGTTGTCCAAGCAGTCGCTCGTGTTTTAAATGTGGTATCATTATCCTGAAATAATATGTCCTGAATAGTTCACAGCGTATTGTGAATAGCACTTGGTTTGAAGTTTATGGTTAATTTTGACTCAAATTTCTTATTCCAGTACTTCTCAAACTTATTGTCGGAAACATGTTTTGAAGATAATTCAAAGTAAAGAACACTTGCATTCTTTTATACAATTAACACAGATATTTATAAATACAGAACTGTATAAAGATAATTAAAAGTAAACAATGTAACAAAGCATACATAGCATTCTTGCATACCTTACACGCAGTCATTCAGCGAAAGCAGACACAAAGAATATTTGTTCTTGTTTACGCATTTAAAAGAAAAGTGCTTGGTTAACTAAAAATAAATGACAAATTTAGACAAGAGCGCATTCTTATCTTTGATACTGAATTGACAGTGATATTTAAAATCCTGAACTCAGTAAAAATAAAATTAATAAATGCAAATTAATGAGTACACATGTAAATAAACATTATATTAAAAGAAAACGAATTAATAAAAAAAATGAAAAATGATTATTCAAAGCAAATGGATTCTTCTAAAAATAATCCGTTCATTTTGAGGCATTGTGTCATCATCATCATCATATTCAGCCGTTTTCTATCCACTGCTGGATGAAGGCCTCCCCCTTTTCTTTCCACATATCTCGGTCTGCTGATATCTTCATCCATGTAGCTCCTGAAAAACGCTTGATTTCATCTACCCATCTTACATTTGGACGTCGTCTCGGTCGTTTCTTTTCTCTAGGAATCCACTGTAGTACATTTGTCGTCCACCTTCCATCTGTTGTCTAGCTATGTGACCGGCCCATCTCCACTTCATCTTCTTCGAAGTCTTGATTACATCCTCTACCTTTGTTTGTGCGCGAATCCATTCATTTCTCTT
>JAGDQP010056502.1:695-12929 GCA_022664845.1 Lepisma saccharinum
AGGAAGCAGAGGTGGCGTAATTTTGCGCCTTGAAAAGGTAATCAATAGACCATTGCAGTGGTTAATATGCCAACTTCATGGCAACGAATTGCCACTTCGCCATTTAATGGAGTACCTAGATGGACCAACATCTGGTCCTGGAGGATTCAGCGGCCCTATTGGCAAACGTTTAACAGGTTGTGAGTTACTACCAGTAGTGAATTATGTTGCTATTGATTATAGTCTCCAGAACATGCCAGCTATCGACCGAGATAGTTTAAGTACAGACCAAAACTATTTGCTTCAAATATTTGAGGCCGTTGTTAGCGGCGACTGCCCAATACGCCTTTCTGAAAGAGCACCTGGTGCATTGAATCATTCTAGATGGCTCACAACAGCTAATCGAATCTTGCGCTTGTACATTGGCACAGAATATTCATCAGACAAATTAAAAACGCTTGCTTCGTTCATTATTAAAGTTTATGTACCTAGCTGGTTTTTAATTAAGTGCAACTCATCATGCAAGGATGGTGCAAGGAACGTGTGGAAAACCATTCAGTTGTCGCGTTTCCTAACGGACGACCTGTTACGTGTCATCGATCCTGTCATTCAGAGAAACGCGTATTTTGCGCATCCGGAAAATATTTTGCTGGGAATATTGTGTGACGATCGTAAGCATATACGGCAGCTAGCTGCTCGCAGGATATTGCGTGCTCGAGACACCAGTTCCGTTCGTGGCAATGAGATTCGTTCTTTTACTATACCTCGTCTTAACTTATCTGCTCCCGACTACGTGGACCTGATCAACTGGCACTGTCAAGATGTTGTCGTAACGGAGCCACCTATAACAATGACATTTTCTGAGGAGATAGTACAAGACATTGTGAAAACTGGAGATGTGCCAGATTTGCTTCGGGAAATGTTTCCGTGTCATACACAAACCGTGGAGCGCTGCGTTAAGCTTGTGACGGAGGCATCATTGGCTGTGTGTGGACCAGAAGCAAGGGATGGTTTCATCCGGGCACGTCTAAAAGCACGCAGAACACTACCCTCCTTTGAAACGAAGAAGGATTACAAACTATCTGCATAAGAGATCCAACTCGGGTATTTTAAGTTTCTGTAATATTTAAATCTTGTACGTGCACAAAACTGCACATATGTGAGTATAACATCAGAACTTTTATATAAATAATTAAATATTTGTGTAATATAATTTCTTTTATGTAAAGTCTTTGCAGTTTAACATTTTTAATGTTAGATTTTCTGCAGATTCAGATTTACTCCTATAAAGCTTTCAGTTGAAATAAAACCCTTTTGAATTTCGGGATTTTTTGCCCTTTTTTACAAAAAAAAAAAAAAAAAAAATAGGGCGCCCTCCTCAAAATGCTGACAGATATCGCCCAAAATTTGCGAGGGAAATATTTAATATGTTGTTAATACAAAAATTTCTCCTAACAGTAAATTGCAGGCAATATAATTGGTTACAGGCATTAATTTCCATAAAATAGTCATGAAATTAAGGTGACAAATGATAACAAAACTTAGCGACACCAGCGCGCCCTCAAGATATTAACCGATATTAGTCAAATTTTGCACATTAACTAACTATCACAAAAGACAACTTTTGGCAGGTATTAGAAGTCCATGTAAAAAACTTTTTATTTTTCGCCCCACCTTAGTCATCAGGCAGTCAACTTTCGACTGGTAGGAAACTTCGTTGGTCCGCCATCCCACCGATAACAGTGCCCTCTGCGGACACTTCTGTCCTCTCACTTCCAGGTACTCATTGCCCTATATCATCGACTTCATTTTTTTTTGGACTTTTTGCCTAATATGTATTTTGCCCCACTGTGCGACAGTTATGTGGGCTTGCGAACCGTCTACCTGCTTATGACAACAAACAAACCAGAGTTTCCACCATCATTACAACACCCAGTTCTACTCTCGTGCACCCGACATTCAGGTAGCATCAGCACTGCTTGGAATACAATGTGAAAGATCATTTCCATAAAGGTGCTATTACGCTGTCCAGCTTGCTGATCAACATGCTCGCCCGAGCTTGTTCGACAAGCAAGTTCAACAGTGTAATAGCGCCTTACACTGACGGACTCGTGGAGGAAGCTCATCAGCAACCTCGTCAGTGTAATAGCAAAAAATCCGTCAAGCTTGATCAATGGCAGACTTGTCGAGCAAGCTGATCAACAAGCTCGATAGTGTAAGAGCGCAAAGTATACTCAAGCTTCCTCAACAGCAAGCTCATCGAGAAAGCTGTTGAGCAAGCTGATCAGCAAGCTCGGTAGTATAATAGCGCCCTAAGAGAGTGAATCGAAATAACATAGAAAGAAAGAGGAGGGAACACATTATGAAACTTTACAGTGACTTTCAAAACTCCACGGACTATGAAGTTGCGAGGATAGTATTTCTTAGAGCTGTGGTGTAGGACTAAGTTGTATAAAGCTGAATTTAATATCCAAGGGGCTAATTAGTTCGTATATCCTCTAGCAATTTCAATATCGTAAACAGTAGCTTAAAATAAAAATTATTTTCTTTCTTAGCCTTACAATTGAATCGTTTATTTCAATTGAATCGTTTATTTTTTTTTAAGGATTCAGTATCTCCCTTTGTAAACACATCTTCGAGTTCAGAAGTTCATCAGCTGTTACTCCCCCTTATAGGTTAAAACCAGCCATGAATTTCCCGTTTACTGCGGAAATCCGACAAGTGACATCACATAGTGGGTTTCTGCAGTAAAACAATTTTTCGTTCTCGTCTAGTCAAGATAAAAGTTACACAGTGGTTATGTTTTTAATGAAGCTTTGCAGCAGGAGAGTATTTGAAATTGTGACACACCACTTCCCGTAAGAGGTCACTTACTCTCTCTCTCTCTCTCTCTTACCGTAAAAATCCTTTATTTTATATGGGCCAGTGAAGTAACTTTTGACTTTGGTGCGTTACGATTAGGCCTTATACACCTAGTTAAATACAGAAACATCCATGCCCCTGGCGGGATTCGAACCCGCGACCGTCGAGTCGATGGCCTTAGCACCTTAGTCTCTAACAGTATGACCGAGATTTTGGATCAAACGTATATTACAAAAAAGAACCTACGAACTCTGATGAAACACGTGCAAGGACAAAAAGATTCCATTCAAAGTGTCATATTACAGACAATTTAAATTTAATAAAATTGTTGCTAGGGAGTTTGTTGTTTGTGTTGTGTCCTCAACTTTTATATTAAATACGTGTGAGGCCCGTTCCTGAGCTCGCAACAGTAAAAGCATGCCCTTTTGGAAAAGGGCCAATCTATAAGAAAAAAAATGATGACCCGAGGAAGCTAACCGACTACACAAGAGACTATGGAAGTTTCTACAATGAAATCCTCCATGGTCAACTACGGAAATAGACTACAACGTAGAGTTTAATTATGAAGATGAGTAGAGTCATGGACTGAAAAGAGATTGTGATTGAAGCTATTTTTCAATTTTATATATTAGTATTTGTGTAGGGTTTCATTCATGTAGGGTTTCCATGGGATTATATATATATTATGTTCAAATAATACGTAGAAAACTATTACTCTTAGGCAATCTGTCAAGATTCTGACAAACCTTTTTTTACGTTTTGCTATTGTTGTTATTATTTTATTCATACAAATGTGTGATAAAACAACGTTTAATATTTGATTCTATGTTCAAATAAATACAATCACAGATAATAATTATACATAACAATTGAAATTATTTCATTGCTTTCTTTTGATATCAAAGCGAATACTACCACAACATACCAGAAGAAACTAAGAACATGTAAATCTGTCTTTTAGTGCAGAAACCCGCTATGTTAAACTATGTATTTGTTTCGTTTTGTACAAATAAAAATAATAAATGTCAAATTAAAGTTAATATTCACTTACGGAAGGAATTAAGTAATAGTGAAATGAATTAGAAGCCAAACCCTACATTCACAATAAAGATATGAAGTTTCCTTTGTTTTCTGACAATTAAAAAATGTGCACTTAACGGGCTATTTACCTTTCTTCTATACGGTATTGAAAACTCTGTGAGAAATTAGATGATTTGCTTCAATTTGATTACTTTAAAGTTTGGCAACATCGCACCTAAAAAGTTTGCGCAATTCCACGATTTCATACTTTTCTGAGTCAATCAAGTGCAGATAATAATAGATATTTGGAGAAGAAAGTGTGCGCAATCATGTTTGGACCTGGAAGAATATGTAAATAATGAGTAAATACCGTAGTATGAGTCATGGGTTAATACGCAAAGGTAATTTCCATAAACGTTTGTTCAGAACTGCGTAGTTAACCAACTAGACGCGCCTAAAGATAAGGCAGTATCATTACAAGTAAGGTAATATTATCTTGGCTAATAATGACGAAAGATGTGTCGACAGCAAACGTAGAAACAAAAAATATATTATATTTCATTTGTTTTATTCTTTTAAAAAAAAATATGGCCTTTAGGCAGTTGTGGTTCAGACCGTCTTTGCCTCAACAATGAGCGAATAATATTATATGCAATAGGGTGGGCCGAATATTTGTTTCAGATATTGGTGTTCGAGTTGTCATCAAAAGTTGTGTATTTGTACCAAATAAAGCCATGCCAAATATGGCCGTCCTAAAACAATATTTAACCGGGCCCCGTAGACTCCTAAAGGGCTCAATTGCTTTTTGCAAAACAAGGAATAAAAATATTATGCCAGTTTCC
This sequence comes from Lepisma saccharinum, assembly GCA_022664845.1. Lineage (NCBI taxonomy): Eukaryota > Metazoa > Arthropoda > Insecta > Zygentoma > Lepismatidae > Lepisma > Lepisma saccharinum. Next base: position 5,399 of record JAGDQP010056502.1, read on the forward strand.
ACATTTTGGGGTTCAAGTAGTTATGAAAAGTTGTAAATTGATCCGAAATTTAGCCATCTCAAATGTGGACCTTCTTGGCCGTCAAGTGTTTTTGGCCGTTTCCAAACTAAAATTTTCGCGGGCTGAGGGGCCCAGACTAGATATTTTTTGATCTGGCTGTGTTTCGGCGAACAAACATAACATAACATTCTACAACTTTTACGCACTATTCAAACTCAAATTTCTAAAAACAAAAAATCGGCCTTTTACAAAATTATCATTTCTCGGGGACCCAGGACTCGGGTCAATATTTTTTGATCTTGCTGTGTTTGGGGCGAACAAATATAACATAACATTCTATAACGTTTGCACGGTACTCAAACACAACAATTTAACATTTTTTTCGGGGGCACAAAAACGGCCAGTATGTTTTTTTTTTAAAGTTTGAGTAGAGTGCAAAAGTTGTACAATGTTACGTTATGTTTGTTGGCCGAAACACAGCCGGATCGAAAAATATCTAGCCGGGCCCTTCAGTCTGCGAAAATTTTAGTTTGAAAACGGCCAAAAACCCCTGACGGCGTAGAAGGGTCACATTTGATGTGGCTTAATTTCTTACCAATGAACAACTTTGCATAGCTACTATACCCATTACTATGTATTTGCCTTACATTTCCTTCAAAAGTTTAAGAATATACGGATATTTCCACACTTTTTGATCACTTTCCACAGACAGAATTTGATTTTTATATGATCGATATCTCCTAAAGTAATTGCGCTCGAGAGGCTAAATTTTGCGCGTGCACATACTTTGATATTCTAATCATGACGGAAGAAAAAATATTTTTTTTCTGAATCATTGCTACGTTTGCTTGTAAGTTCTTCCAGCTGAAGTAAATTTCTCAACATGTTACTTTGGTAAACAATGTATGATAATTATATGCAAGAGGTGACCATGAAAGCTTAGTGGTGATATATCATCATCATATCCAAACAGATGATCAATAAACGTTAATCAATATCCCAATTAAGTGTTTAAAACGCAGCAAGAATGCCTGTGCTAATTTAGCTTTTTGGTTCCGTTTATTTCCCTAGTCGTATTAAATTTGAACGCAACATAGTCATCAGAGCAACTTCTAGTCCAGGAGCAGGGATCAAATCGAAGACCCCACGCACCAGAGGTAAGCGCTCTATCATTGACAAGGGAGGGATTCTAGGTCTCAATGTCGGTTGGGTTTACAATTTGGTTTTGAATTTGAAAATCATTTATGGCCTTTAAGTATCTCAGGCTCAGGCCGAGACAGGGGATGGGAAATGATTCGGGAAGGTATCGGTCAGGGCCTAGGTTTAAGGTGCCATCCCGGCATTTGCCTGGTGTGACTGAGAAAAAATTCTGGAAAAACCTCAGTCAGGATGGTCGGCCACTGAGATCGATCCCGCGACCTTCCCAAAGCTACGCCAGCGCACTACCACTGAGCTTTTAAAATTTGGTGTGAACATTTTATTACTAATGATATACTAATAGAAGAAAATTCACGTGCTGAAAGTGAAACAGTGATCTGTAGCAAATGTTCTAAATATTTATATAAATTCAACTTTATCGTGAAATGTATGGTGAAATTTCAAAATAAACTTGCGTATAAAATGTTTGAATATTAATAATTCAAATTACTATTACGTCAAGTAATGAACACAATACGCAATAATTTCAAAAACTAATTTATTAACAAAGACTTGGATAAAAATGCAATATACGTAAAATTATTGTTTCGCCTTCATAATAAATATGTTAAGTGTATGTGATACATATACCACTACTTTTTTGTTTTAAATACTACTACTGTGTAATGAATAAATTGATTATTTACAAATGCCGATCAGTCAAAGTAATTCATATCATAATTTCCATAATTTCTATTCCATAAAAGTATAATTTATTTCTGTTATTGACGTGAAATTTCTGGGATTCTTGTTAAAATAGTTGAATATTTTTATCTTAACGATATTTATAACGAATATCAGTATACGTCTGTATTTTAGAAACATCAAAGTCCTGGCAATATTATGTAGAGTAAAGGTGGGTAAAGTGGCACATTTTTTATTTAGCACGTCAACTTTGGAACAAGAGGCAATAGCTAAACGTTTAATACACCGATGGAAACTTTGGAATCTATCCTACATTCAACCGTAAACTGTAAAAACAAATATTGAAATTTGTGGCCCACAGACAATATTTATCAGAGATATGTGAGATTCCATTTTGCTCGACACTATGCGGCAAAATGAAACACCTTGATAATAATTTAGGATTTTTAAATAAACTGGAGTGTATAACAGTCTAGTGATATGTAAAAAATAAAACATGATTTTAAAACTGTTGCAATTGAAATAGAAAGTACAATGTAAACAAATTTCTGGTTTGCTTAATGTTCTTCCATTTCCAGAAACGTTTCACTTTGCCCTATTTTGTCCTTTTCTCTTTGCCCGCTTTAATACTTTTCTAATTGTTAGGCAATGTATAGAACGTTAGTGAATCTTTTGCAATATCATTTCCTGGGATTATGTATGACAAAGATAATAGGTCATTCACCTAATATAACAAATGATATATCCTGCATATATTACAAGACCTGGCAACCTTTCTTCACCACCTTCTAAAAAGTCGTACACTCTCTTAAAGGGTTTTTCTCTACTCTACTTGCGTGCCAAGCAGCAAGTATACTTTTCCATCATAAAGACACAGTCACTAACCTCTCTCCAGTGACATCAACAGTCAATTTGTTCGTTACGTACGTACTCGGAAACAACGAAATTTCACTTTTCCCGACTATGCCACTTTGTCCTTCTTTCCCTTACACTATGTGATAAAAAGTATCCGGACACCTACATGATGTCCTGATGCAGTTTGGAATTTGTGGGTGATAGTGGCCATAGGTGATTCACGATTACACTGTACGACCCTCCTTATCACTCGACGGCCTCTGGAGGTCAACATAGGATGTCGACATGCGCGTTATTTTGTTGTACATGTCGCTTCACGTTTCCACTTCACTATAACATGGGAAACACTAGACCTAGGGATGTTCAGAAGGGTGAAAATCTCGTGCACAACCTTCTGACACAAGCTGTACCCAATAACCTGACCACGTTGAAAGTCCGTGAGTCCGTCAGATCGCCCCATTCTACTGTCTCCCACTGTCTGCTGACTATTTAGATCGCTGGCCACGTGTTCCACGAGGAAGATGGCAGTACTGTGTCGCCCTCTATGATAAACACACGTTTCACGTGGTGTCCGGATATTTTAAATCACTTAGTGTAGCCGATGTTAAATCATTTTCGCTCGAAATTACAGAAATTATGCTATAGATTATTTTGACTGATCGGAATTTGTAAATATCAATCTACATTATTCAGTTGTAGGTTGTTTTTTTTAAAATAATATGCGTCGCATACATTTAACATACATTAAGTACTATGGAAGGTTTAAAGTTATTCTTACGCAGAGGGAGAGCGGGGCGAGGAGCATAAGCGCATGTTGAGCCATAATTTTTGCTCTAATGACAAGATGAGAATAGAAATGTTTTCAATATAAAGCTCAAGCTTTCAGATACAAATTACTAAAATTTGGACATGAAAGCAATATTTGAACACCGATCGTAAATAAATAAATAAATAAAATAAAAAAAAGTAAAGGCTGTGAATGGTCCTTTGTACCCTGTACGTGGGGGCACAAAGGTCCATACATATGGTATAATGGAAAAGCAATGTTAGAAACCATATGCTTGAAAAAGCTGTTTTCTTTTAGTGCTTCATTTTCATATTACAACACAACGAGCTCCCTGTAATATTACTATGATATGGAACTATGCTTGTCGTGTGAGAACCAGAGGAACGGAACTCCAAAAATGCGGTTTTCGTTTTTTCGGATGTACGTACATAGCCGCACTTGGTGTCAAATTGACGTAATTTCACCTCTTCTTCTTAGCATTACGTTCTCATACTAAAAGATGGAGTTGCGTCGATTTGACACAAAGTGGGGCTTTCAAAATTATGTACATACACCCAGAAAACGAAAATCATATATTTGGAGTTACGTTCTCTGGTTCTCATACGAAAGTCATTAATAATTCACTTTTTAACCATGAAAACCTTATTGCAGTTCCGATTGCTCTACATCATTGGTCTCTATCCTACGACCTGCGGAATGACTGGCCCCGAAACAAACCCAAAATCACAGAAACTATATTCTGCATTAGATCTAAAAGAAAATAATTTGAAATGTAAGTAATTTGTTCATTATTTTAAAATATTCAATTGGTGTGTAGATAATTATTTAATTTCTTGTTTCTAATACCACCTGCAAATAAGGTTTAAAATTACTTTGCAATTTATGACGTTATCTTTTCTAATGTGGCCCTAAACCTTTTCTTGCTTGGCCAATCCTATCCGCTGAGAAAAAAAAAACAAATTGTTTGAGACTGCTGTTCTACAGGAAACCTTCACACTTCATCCGTGGTCCTTTCTTCCCCAACGCACTTGTTCCTACTATTCGCTTTACCTTATTGCTCCATTTGCTTCCTAAGCGAACTGGAGCTGCCTATGATTACAATCACATTTAGTTGTTTAAACGACGAAGTTCATTACTTGACGTAGTAATTATTACAACTAATAATCTTCATATATTTTTTATGTACAATTTTATTTTGAAATTTTACCGCACATTTCAAGATGGAATTGAATTTGAACAAATACTTACAACATGTGTTACAGGTTATTGTTTCACTTTCAGCACCTGAAACTTTTACTATTAATATATCTTTAGCAGTACAATGTTCACAACAATTTTTTAACCGATCGGCCATTGGCACCTAGGAAACCTAGGAGGCCATTGACATTGGCTTCTCTTGGGAGCGAAATAGCTTTCTCTAATTAACATAAGTACATGAATGGATCAGAGAAACAGGTTACAACAAGCGTTCTGTAAATGGACGAGATTGGAGGCAAGTAGTTTGTTTACCCGGAGGTGCAACAAATAGCGCCATATACGCTTGGCACGTTTTGATAGCTTACGTTTACCGTCAGTTGCGTAGTCGCCAATGCAATGGCGAAACGCTTGCAGAATTGGTCTACTGTGGAAGTGCGAGGTGTAATACGCTTCCTGTGAGTGAGGAATGTTTCGGCAGAAGAGATCCGTCGTCAACTCGTGGAACCCATCTATCGTTGGAAAAGATTTGTCATGACCTTCCGAAAGATCAGTTAACCACTTTCCCTTAACAGCACAAGAAATTGCAGATGTTCCAGGAACGTTGCAATGTCCCATTTACGTTTCGGGGAATCGGGTTGCAAGGCAGATCTCCCAGTAACCCCAAAGTAAAGTTGACACTATTTTCAAGGTTTCAAATAGGTATCAGAGATATTGCTTTTGGAACGTTCACATCAATTCTTGTGCCAGTAGTACAAATCACAAAAGACGCCGCCATATTTAGTAAATAGTCGTAGCTTAGACGCAAACATTCAGATGCCAAAAATTCAGAGCAAACCCGAACTTAGTATATTAATCTAGTAAAACCCCAATAAATTATTTTTCAGGTTTACTGTATAGGGTGACTTGTAATGCTAAAATAAATCGCGAAACATCAAATGTTTACGGTCTGCTGTAGTGGTCGCGAGGTTCAAAACACCAGGTCATCATACACTGCAAAAATAGCTGTGTTAATTCAACACAATGCGGTGTTCCAGCGTTTTGTGTGTTAAATCAATACAACACACTGTGTTGATTTCGGTACTGGGATAAAAAAAAGTTACGGCTGCAGCGAGATTTGAACATGACTTGCTCAGTTAGAAGTCGAACGTCTTACCGACTTGGCTAAATGGTAACATAGAAAACACAAAAGATGCAAACGATATGTAGTGAACACCACTTGAATTAAATGACTACACTATAGGTTTAAACAGTGTAGAGGATCAAATATATGTTACTGAACCCTCAAAACAAACTAAACTACTTTGTACGACTTATCCCATGGTTTAATCACTTCCTATGTGTCAACTGGGAACCAGAATTTCCTTCATTGAGAATATTCCATTTCTATGAAAGCAAGCAAGATGGCGACAGCCAAAACACTTGAGCAATATTACTGCTTTCTTATCATACGTAGACAACATGTCGAATTTTGTTTGATTCTTATGTTCCATTACTTTTATAGAAATGGAACATATTCTCAATGAATGGGAATTCTGAGCCCTAATTGACTAATGGAAAAATGATTAAATTATGGCATAGGTCGTGAGAGTAATCCATAGTGCTGTTACCACCATAAAATTAATTTTATCTTATCTTATCGTGAGAGTAACTTTATTTGTGTTTGGGGTTCAGCAACATTATTTTTCTCTCTATACTGTTTGAATCTAGTACTCCTTCCCTCTGACGATTTAGCGAAGTTGGTATAAGACGTTCAACCTGTAACAGAGAAACCCATGTTCAAATCTCTCTCCAGTCGTAATTTTTATTTTCAGTGCCGAAATCAACACCGTGTGTTGTGTTGATTTAACACAAAAAAGTGGTAGTAACCCTGGGACACCGCATTGTGTTGAATTAACACAGCTATTTTTTACTGTGTACAGAAGGTTCCAGGTTCAAATCCGGGCTGGGCCATAAGCTTTCGTGGACTATCAAAATTAAAAATCCGGAAGGGTTAAATTTGTGAGTCAAATATCGAATGTGAAGTGGACGTCCTGGTTCAATCCCAGCAGCCAACCATTCTGAATGAGGTTTTCCGAAGAATTTACCCCAGTCACACCAGGCAAATGCCAAGATGATACCTTCAACTTCGGCCTTGGCTGACACTTTTTACGCACCCCTCCTCTATCAGGGCCTGATCCTTAGATGCCTAAATGCCATAAATAAAACTTAAAATCGTATATTTCACAATGCGGCAAGGAAAATAAATTATATATCTACCACTTTTCTTTGATGTTCATTTAACACTAACACATTCAACAGAGAGCAAGGGTTGAATTAACACCGTAATCATCAAACCGTAATGAATTTAACACCGCTGAACATCGGCTCCATATTGGAACTAACACAGGACAAGTGGAGATGGGAAACACGGCCCTCTATTTTAACATGGAAAAGCATTAGTCGTCCTAGTATAACTGTTCTGTGTATGAAATTGGTTTCATTAACATCGGTATTTTTGGATATGTATCTGTATAACAGGTGATTGCGTTTATTACAATATTTAACATTTCTTATGAAAACATTTCGCACTGAGTAATTGCGTAGCGAAACGTAGTTGAGTTATGCCATAAATGTAGTTTGCGTTTCTCCGTACACCAAAACAGGCCATTAAGGAGTTGTTTTCCTCGACCCTGTCTATCCTATTTTCCGGTGTTGCATTCCATGGAAATATCATGGGAAAGAGAGGTGAGAGGGTAACTAAATTGAATAATAACCCGTCACCAGATGAACACCGTCCACTCTCGCCTCGACTGGAAACGCTTCACAGCTAGCGAACTGACAGTAGCTGGAAGGGAAAGTTAGTTTTTTTTT
>JAGDQP010056504.1:0-12928 GCA_022664845.1 Lepisma saccharinum
CTTGCAAGAAAAAAAAAGTGAATAATATTCAGTGTTTTGTAGATAAATATTGTTAGTGGTAAGTCATTTGCTTTGTGGTGATTTGAATTCGTGACTTCGTTGTCGGACAACTGAGGATTCGGTCCCATATCGAGCGCCATATGTGACGGACAGGTAATTCGCCCTCACATGATTATAATAACATTTAGTGCAGTTGGATATTCTTAAAGTAATTTTTATATTCCGACACGCATTGATATCGTCGCATGCATGAAGAGACGCTTGAGTCAACGCCCGGCGTATGTTTGTGGTGGTGCTGGACAATTCTGCCCGAGAGAGCTGGCAACATTGCATCGTCCGATACAGCAGAAGACATTGCGCGCTGCCCGGAGAGGAAACATTAAGCGTGCGCCAGTGACAAAAAACTCTCATTGTACAAGTGTAATTACTTATACATACAAAACTTATAGTGCAAAAGGATCAGTAAGTTCCAAGGATTTACAGGAACACACAAACAGGACGAAAAGCTGGAATAATTACTGCAACGGAACAAGTAATGTATACCTCGTTTTGCAGGACGACTCGTACGCCGCACTGAAGGTAACCCTTTTCGTTTCTCTTAATTATAGACAACCTGTTGAAATCTAATTACATATTTGCAGTGACTATTTGCAAGCTTCAGGAAGGATGATATATTTTATTGTGTCGAGTGAAATGACATCGGATTATGTGTAGCATCGTTGCATCAGTTACATGTCGTCAACAGTGCTCTTGAAAACAAAAGAAGAAGTCACGTGATTAAACGCGGGTTGTTGATGCTCGGACGCTATTGTTAACGTCGTTGTCGATTATCCGATACGCGTTTTCACCTTGCCTTCGTTTAGATAGTTTTTCTGTGGGCAATAACTAAAGAAATATAATTCAACTAAATAAAGGATCCTATTATTCTTTTGGTATATTTAGTTTTGAGTCGTAGTAGTAGTACGGTTTATTTGTGTTATGTTGTTGAATTACAAAATAGTAGAGCAAATCTAGACAACATTATTCATTATAACCAACTCGAATGCATCATTAGAGTATGAAATAAAGTAAGTCGTAACTTGCTAGCATTCATTGGACTCGAAAGCAAATAAATAAAAAATCAATGCAAACACAAGAATTGTAAGAAAAAAAAAGTTTTGTACGGAACCTAAGTAGTCAGTTCAAAACTCCTGTATTATAAAAAAGATACTAATAGCGTAAATTAGGTGATACTGTGATACAATAGAATTACTCGCGCGCTACAAGTACATTGAACTGAAGTAATATTAAAGAAAACCTAACTCGTAAAAGTAAAGATAATACTATTAAAAAGATTGTGATACAAGTCGCTTACAATTTCTTTAAACTGTCAGGACGTCTGTTAAAGTGACACTTGAAATATAATATAATAATTCTTGATCAGTACCTATCGGGTATATGTCAACAAAGCACGTTCAGAGATTAAAGCCGAATGTCGAGAAATTTAATTGTACTCCGTCAACTAATGTGAAGTACAACCTTGTTACTTGTTAATGAAAAATAAATATTGTTGTGCATGTTAAGTATAAAATATACTTCATCGGACTCGAATGTTCATGGAGCACAGGTGTACGTAAACGTCGTAAGAGCGTAAGGAAAATATAGTTGCAGAATTAAGTAAAAATTGTGTAACGTTGGGCTCAACGCTTTACGGGTACCCGGCCGATAAACATTTTCATTAACGATAATTTCTTATAATTGATGTCAAAAGCATTTTGATCGTTCCGTTATTAGTAGAGTGCATTATTGTGTATGTTATTCTTGTTTGGACACATTCAAACGCACTCAATTTTTGGTAAAATTATCACGTGCCTACAGAAGTGAACGCACACACAAAAGAATAATCGTGTGTGTGCCCTGTAATCAGGTCAAATATTAAATATATTCATTACTTTGTAGTAACATATCAACTTATTGGCGTTTTTGTGTATGTTTTACCTTTTATACCGACGGAATATCATAATTCCGGAAAAAGTTCGATTTCTGAAAATAGTAATAAAGTACTCTAAATGGTGTGAAAAGTGTTAGTATTTATTGGAATACTGAAGAACACATTTCTACTAAGGTATTTCGTGAAGTTTCACCAAAAGTGACATTTTTCAGTATTTTGGTCGGAGTCAGTAGAAGTGGTGTGGATTTGTGCGTCGGGGTTCCAAATACTAAAAACGTGGTTTTCCGCCTAAATACAGTGTTTTCCACCCATTTTCAAGCGTTTCAACATTCATCACGCACTTTGTGACCGTTTCCCGCCATTTGCACACATTCATCTATTTGTTGATTTTTGTGCGTTTTTACATTAGTTCGGGGCTCAGAGGACCTATTATCGGTATTACCGTTCCACCAACCTTCTTCTCCGGAATTCACTGGCTTACTGGTTTGGAAGTATTATACAGGACCCCAAGGGTGAGCAGTAGGGTTGCCTTTATCATCGCTCGTTATCACGGAAGCTATATCATCCCGCGGCGCTCTTTTCAAGAGAAGTGGGACGTACACGTTTAATTACTGCCCGGTAAATTATTGTACGGATTGGTACTCCGGGAGGAAGGAATTCTTCACTTACCAAGAACCGTCATACCAGGAGAACGAATCGAAAGCTTTTTCAACATCTATGAATCCCAGACATAGTGGAAGCTCATATTCATTACTTCTTGCGCGTGTGTGGTCCATTGTTCTAAATCCACGACGAAATCCGGCTTGTTCACTTCCCTGGTTAAACACAAGTCAAGTTCAATATGATTCAAAATAACTTTGGTGAACATTTTGTATAGAACTGACTAATTGGCCTGTATTTTTCGACGCGTTTTTGTTCTTTCTTGTACAACAAAACGATAACAGCATTATTCCAGCTTGACGGTATTTCTCTCTTCCTCAGGCACATCGAGAATAATTTAACAATACCTGCTTCATCTTTTCATCTTCCCATTGAAATATATCTGCTGTGAAATATCGTCTCCTGGCTAATTTCCATTTTTGATTCCTAGAAGTACTTTATCCACTTCTTCTTTCATTATGTCTGGGACTTCTACATCATTTTCTTCTTAATCTTGTTTTCCTAGTTCTTCTTCGCAGTAATACAATTCTCTGTAGAAATTTTCAAATATTTTTATAATTTTATCCTTATTTTGTGTTATGGTCCCTCTGGCTCTTACTTGCATATATTTTCTCTTTTCCTATCATGGGTTCCTATTCGGTGTTTCTTCAGGCTCTTGTTCTCCTCAATTGTATTTCTAACAAGATTTTCATTGTGTCTACGTACATTTTCTTATCTTCTTCTTTACGGTTTTATTTAGTTTTATGTGCTCAATCCTTTTTATATCATTTTCCTCTCTTTCCATTTCAAATATTTTCTTCATTAAGAGTTTAGTTGCTTCTGAGAATTTGATTCCTTTTTTTCTTGTTGATGCTTGCTATTTCCTATTCCGTGTCTGTTATTATCTCAGTCAGTATTTTATTACTACTAATGTTATATTCTTTGTCTTCTTACTCTTCCAAGACAATGAATCTGTTGATTAGTTCTATCTCGAATGTTTGTTTTTTGATAGATTTTTTAGTTCTAAAACGCGGTTTTCTTCTGATAAACTTCTTCCTCTCAAGTCTAGTATTAAGTTTCAGATTACATCTCACCATACTTTGATGACATGTTGTTTTGAAACTGTTCAGAACAGACACATCTTGAAAACAATTCTGTTATTCGATAAAACGTACTATATTTCCTTTTTAGCCCCATTGGGCCTTTGCGTGTCCAATTCCTATGGGGAGGCTTCTTGAAAAATGTATTGGAAATGAATAGTCTGTTGTCTTCTCAGAATTCCACTAACTTTTCTCCTATTTTGTTTCTTTTGCTAAATCCCAGGTTTCTCACGTTTGTGACACTGCTCAGCTTAGTTCCTACGTTCATATTGATGCCTCCCATTACAATTTTATAATGTGATTTGCTGCTATCCAAAATATTATGTATTTCCTCGTATAGGTTTTCGATTTCCTCCTCCGGATGTGACGTTGTTGGAGCTGTATACTTTCCATACTGTATCTCTTGTTTATCACCATTACTACTTGTGCGACTCTATCTGAATTCCTTCAATTTCTATGATCCGTGTCTTCAAGGTTTTTATCAACGTCTGTCGGTTTTCCATTTTCTGTTCCTTTGAAGCGGAACGCATGCCCTGACGGTAGTTTCAACTGTTCTTCATTCTTCCTCTACACTTCTGATAGTCCTATGATGTCCAACTTAATACTCGTGTCTTTCTCCAATTGTTCTAATTTGTCCTCTCCTGGAAGTGGCTGACAGTTCGGAGTCGCCAGGCATAAGTCCGTTCGAGTAGCAGTGTCGATGTCCTGGCAGTCTAGAGTCCAAACTCGGGCATTTTTACCCTCTGGCTTCCTGCAGGACTGACCGCTGACGTTACCAGCTCCGTGTAATGAGGTCCACCGAGGCTATTTCCTTAGTTGTACCATCATACGTTAAGAAAGGAGTGGTGGAGACATTTATTTGACTCTCCACGCTGTCAGCTAATGCGGCTTGATGAGCAGCTCATCTATTTCGTTCGCCTAACAGTTCCTTGGGTACTAATAGGTCCCACGACGTGAACGTATGGATTGGATATTAGGTGTCTATTCCAGTCGGTTCCCTTAAGTCTTGATAAGAGGAATTAAGGTTTTTTTAGATAGTAGCAGAAGTCTTCTGGAGTTGCCGGTCCTGTCCAGGTTTCTTAAGTATATATATACAGAATGGACAAAAGTTCATTGTCAAAACTCTAGGAACGAGAAGTTCTCATCAAAATAAGAAAAAAAAACTTGTCTTTGTAATTTGTTGAATTCTGCTTAGTTTCGGAGTTACAGGCTGGCGAAAGCGTGTGAAAATTATATTTAGAGCTTGATAGTTTCAGTACTATTCTCAGTAGAACTGCAGGGGCAAGGTACCCTCAAAGACTTCCAACCTACTCGATTAAAAAGTGTATATTTCGAAATTGTGTGATGGCTGCGCAAGGGATTCTCAAAAGGAACTAGGGGATTCCCAGAAATTCTCTGAAGTAAAGGTAATGCAAAATATGCATGAATTTGACAACTTTCCAGCAGGTAACAATAATCCCTTTGCGCCAAGTCCATATCTCAAGTAGATTCCATTTCCCGAGTGATTTTTCTCAATAATGCTTGGTTGCATAACCGACAGGAGTTAGAGCTATTCTCTGAACTGTAATACATTCGACGAACTATTGATTTATTTGTTTTCAATGAGAGAGAATGTCAATGCAAACCTGGTTGCCGATGATTAATCATGTAAACAGTGCAGTAATGGGTTATAAACGTCCGCAATATTCAAGTGGTCACAGATGTCAGATCATGAGTCACAGCTAGAGTTCCGCGTTTGAGTCCCGACTGGGAATCATCTTTGTGTAATTTAAAAGCTCAAAATATTACTTTAATGGGAGCGAGATGGGATAAGAATTTTGGTTACTAAAACGACCTATAAGTACAAAGTCTTTTTTTTTTTTTTTTTTTTGTTAAGAAATCACGACAAAGGAATGTCACAGGCTTACTAATAATTATCAATGAAAAAGGAAATAAATAAGAGACATTTGAATTGAGTTGCAATTACGTGCACAATATTCCAAACACATTTACGTCTGATCATCCTCTTGTATTTGTACGTTTGAATTCTGAATTCTGAAAGAGTTGAGATTTGCCTATTGATAAACGAGAATACTGAAGTGTGGTTGCGTTTCAAGTTAAAAGTTCAACTTTTGAAATTTGAAGGAAGAAGTTGTGAAGGAAAATTTCTGGAATTCCAAAACAAAAGCTTCTAAATAATTGGAGTATTATGAAAGAAACTACCATGGGTTGTTGCATAAAACATTGTAAAGTTTTTTATTCTTTTTATACATAGTATTACTTAAAATAATACTTTCAAGATTATGGAAATGAAATGAAGTTGAATAGGCAGCAATGTTCATACGAAAACATTAATTATGTTCAATCCAGAGGAAATCCAGAATAAAGGTTTGGCGAGTTAATGTTGGGTTCAATTAATTAATTATTTTTATTTGTCTTTCTAGAAATAAGTTTGTCTCCATATGGATGTACGCAGCCGAAACCGTTCCGAACGGAGGTTCGAACTTTAGGACAGGCATTTAATCAAAATAAGGTTTTGCCTTTCCTATCCCATTTCTTCTCTTAGAAAACTGATAAACGGCAAAAGTACTCTCGCAGACTTGTTCAAGACTTAGGATTAACTGCCTTCTCGTAATGTAATTTAAAGAACAACCATATGAATGCTTCGTGATTCTGTCCAGTTTCATATTACGGCACCTTTCACAAGTTTAACACAAACCTGCTTATGTTTACACCGTAAATCACCGTTATAAGACACAATAACGACGGCATCTCCCAAATTCTAAAGAATATTACCTGAACTTTCAACTTAAAACGCAATCATACTTCACTTTTTTTTTTGCCTGATGAATAGACAGATCTAAACGTTTTCAGAATCCATAATTCAAACGTACAAATCCAACAGGACGATCAGACGTAAATGTGTTTGGAATATTGTGCACGTAATTACAATTCAATTCAAAGATGGGTCTCATTTCTTTCCTTTTTCATTCATAATTATTATTAGAAAGTCTGTGACATTTCTTTGTCATGATTTCTACAAATAAAAAAAAAAAAAAAAAAAAAAAAGGACAGAAAACTACACACAGTGTACTTATGGGTCGTTTTAGTAACCAAGAACTTTATTCCATCTCGCTTCCATTAAGTTTTTGTCTTGTGCTATCAAATTACACGAAGTTGATTCCCAGCCGGGACTCAAACGCAGGACTCTAGCTCTAAATCATGACCTGGCAGATGTGATCACTTGACCACTGCGGTCGTTTGTTACCATATACTGCAGTGTTTACATGATTGATTAATCATCGCCATCTAGGTTTACAATGACATTCTCTCTCATTGATAACACATTAATCGATATTTCGTTGAATGTATGGCAGTTCGGAGAATAACTCTGACTCCTGTTGGTTATGCTAGCACAATTTTTTTTAATATCACTCGGTAAATGGAATCTCTTTGAGGTTCACTCGATAAATGACTTGGCTCAAACAAATTATTGTTACTTGCTGCAAAGTTGTCAAGTTCATGCACATTTCAGCCTACCTTTACTTCAGAGAATTTCTGGGAATCCGCTAGTTCCTTTGGGGAATCCCTTGTGCAACCATCGCAAAATTTCGAAATATGCATTTTTGGGTAGAACGGCTTAAAAGTCTAGAGGGTACCTTGCCCTTACAGTTCTACTGTGAATGGTATTGGAAATATCAAACTCTAAACTTCATTTTCCCACGTTTTCGCCAGCCTGTAGCTCCGAAACTAAGCGGAATTCAACAAATTACAAAGACACATTTTGCCCCTTATTTTTACTATGTTCTGCGACCGTGTCGAGTTAATTGAAGTCATACTTAACAGTTATTAATCTAAAATAACTAACTATACGTAAATTCCAAATATAACTTATTGCAAAGTTTATCCCATAAGTACACAATCTCAAATGCAAATATGTTTTATGAATATCTTTATTGATTCATCAATGTGTATATAGTAGAATAGCTGAACTTCATATAACAATAACTTTAAGAACTTAATAAAGTTCTGAATGTCGTGGAAGTAGAACACAACATCTACCTAAAAACGTCGAACATATAATATGCATTTTCATCTCAAAAGCTGACATATTGCATAGAAAGAATTTCCAAGTTCAAAGTTCTTGACTCCATTATTTCAATTAAAACGATTAGAAAGAAGATGACAAGGAGTTCATAAGAAGTAAACGCATAGTTCTAGTTTCTTCATTATAATATATATATATATATATAATAAACTTTCCGCAATAATATGAACAGTTTAATTAATTCAAAACAGCCGCCCAACGACTATTACGCAAAAGTAGTGTTGCCAAATCGACAACTTAAATAACGTATCATAAATGTGGGAGAAACACCACCATTTTGATGAGAATTTTTCGTTCCTAGAGTTTTGAAAATGGGTTTTTGTCCACCCTGTTTGTGTATATATGCACGAAACTATTGGAACAGAGATTTTGTTCCCTAAATATAACTACAATTGTATGTATATTAAATTTAACAAATTGCAACACGAATTTATTCCACTCAAATATTGCAACTTTAAGGTGGAAAATAAAACTTAAATGTATCTTTTTCTTTTTAATTTACGAAGGAAAACATATTTTTATAACCTTACAAAAGTATTGGAACACCGTCAAATAAGGTAATTTAAGACCTTGTAATAAGCCATTTTCTCCACCTTGAAAATTTCTTTGGTATTGAATGAACATATTTCTTAACGATTCCTGAACATATTTAGCACATTTTTCCACATGGATCTCCTTCAGTTCTGTTCTGTTTCCGACTTGATATAATCTGACTCTGTTTTGGCTTCATTCCACCTGTTCTCGATTAAATATTAACAATAGCTCTGAGGTAGAGTGTTTGAAGTGAGATGTATAGATGTATGTTCCATACATTTCACTGCAGAACAATATCTTCACTCTGGCTTTTGCCATTGTCTTGTTGGAAATGAAAGTCATATTTCCTAAGGACGATTTGTCAGCACTTTGTTTAAGATTTTCGTGTAAAATATATGTTAAACTAAACTTACCCATTGCGTGTTTTATAAATACAATTTCCATACATCATTAGAGATTATATAACTTCACATCGCTGCACTTATTCTTCATATTTGCAACTGTCTATCATGTTTTGAGGGTCCCATTCTGTGTTTCGCCTTCTCCCACTAATATTCGACAATCAACTCACGGTACCTTCAACTTGCTCTCACTTGTTCCAACTTTGTTCCAGAAGCATTTTTTTTAATATACAAATATAATTACAAACTGATAACGATCTTTACTAATGTGCTTTATTCGCAAATTATTTCCTTGTTGGAACACTGCCGTTATACCTGGCTTTGCTATGACTTACAGAATGGGCCCCTGAAAACACAGTAGAAAGAGGCAATCATAGATGATTACGTGCAATGGTGTGAAATATTATAGTCTTTAATGTCATGGAACTTGTATTTATGAACGACACAGTATATACGTTTGGATTAAAACACATTATCGAGGAAAATCTTAAGGAAGGTGCTGGAAAATTAGGCTTAGGAAACATGATTTTGATTCCCAACAAGGCAATGTCCCGACACAGAGTATTGCAGTGGATATTGTAAAACACATCTCACGCTTAAAGGTGTCCGCCAGGGCTTATGTTGAAGGTGCCATACCAGCATTTGCGTGGTGTGACTGACGAAGAACATTGTATAAACTTCAGTCAGGATGGTCGAGAGCTGGGATCGAAACCACGACTTCTCGAATGATACGCCAAAGCTCTGCCACTGAGCTATGGCGGCTCGGATTACTTCATAGAAGGAACGTATTATCTCGTTTATTGAAAAAACGTAATATTAAACAAGTTGGAGCTGAAATTCTGCTAACATTCGCAAAGGCTCCGGTCCTTTGATAGCATCTTAGCTAAGCTAGCATTAATTTTTAGAAAGAAGGCTGGAAAAACTGACAACTGATACGCTTAGGTACGGGGTAGTTCGAAGTGACTTTCTATTGTGCCGAATAAAGTTTATGAAACGTTTGGCGCAGGTCAGTCTAACTGAAGGAATGCCATTTGAATAATTGATTCTTTTTAAAATGAGTTTGTAACACTGAACTGCTGCACCAATCAAGACTGTTCCGGCTGCTCTAAGCAAGCCTAGTCAAAACCTTTTCAACGACTCTTAAGCCACGTCTCTACTACACCTTACGGTTCATAGCATATATTTTTGGGAACGAGTTGGCAAAACTGAAAACGAGGTTCTTGTAGACAGGAACGCACAAAAGAATATAAGAAATCTGCCCAACACTTAAACCATTTACCGGCAACCGATGTAAATAGGCTTATGGCATTTCTGTCAAAGAAGACGAATGGTTCTCTTAAGGTGCATTGAGTACTGACACTTTTCTTCCAAACGTGGGATATGCAATCGTATATTGAAATTCCGCTAGGAGAGTCTACATCTAGGTCCCTAGATAGGAGCTGGATATTACTACACTAATATTTACTGAGAAGTGCATACAAGGTAGGATTTTTATAATTCAATCAACAGAAGTCACTTCTGTTTCACCTCCGTCGTGGAATTGGAAACTAGAAAATTGAAGCGTCTCCTCCCACACCTCTTCACATCAGTGTTGCCAACTACAAGCAGAAAAATCTTTGTGAAATTTCCCTCTTTTTCTAATGATTTCCATGTGTTCTTTCTCAAAATTGAAGCTCGATTTAGAAACACAAATTATATTTTCAAATTGAACACAAGGAAAGCTTTTAGGAACAACCATGAGTTCTCAGTATTTGTAATGTCATGTTGGTTGTCTAACTAATAGGCGTACAGTGAAACAATTCTCTTGGAGAAAAAACACTCTAACCTCCACTTATTTTTGTAAGTGGCTGTACAACGTAAGGCCAACCATAGATAATACGTAAAAACATACATGTACTCAATGCTTGTTTCTATAACCAATAACCAACACACATGGTGCAATTTCGCTTCCAGTTAAGGGAAATAAAAATGACATTGGACATTACAGATTCCTGTTTTAAATTTGCAGCAAAAGAGTGGTTGTCACTAGAAAGTTCGCGCCCACGCACGCACAGATAGATCACTGTACAGAAAATGATTTGTAAAAGAAAGTTTTATTGTATATTTATTTTATTATTTATTATTTTTTGTATATAGCACGTGTTATAAAAATGTAACATGTATAAAATTTTTCCTCGGTCTATGTCATTGCATTCCGTGTCAGAGTTCAGGAAATGCATATTCGAAATTTAATTCTTTAACGAAACCACCGTAGCCGATCCAGGTGGTCGTGCTGGCTAGTGCGGTAGTCTATCGACTCAAAGATCGCTTTTAAGGTCAACGGCTCAATAGTAGATAGTGTGATCGCCTCTCATTGTCAATCATTATTAATTTTGTATTTATTCTTAAATTTTCAATTTTGTAATCATATTTCTATAATTAACTTTTATTTTCACAAATATTTTATTCTGTTGTAAATTCTAAAGAATAATAAAGATGGCGGGTAGATAATCTCAACACGAACACCTTTTAGCAAAGCAATATACGGCAAACCACACACACTTACGGAAATTATGACGTAGACCTATTGTTCTACTTTCCTTTAAGCGGCCATTTTGTTCATTTTTAAGACATCATACGATCGTCACGTGAAAGCACTAAGACGCACAAACAAGAGAGCAATGAACTATATTAACCTAATTATTTCGTCACTTCAAGACCGTATATAAAGGACCCCGACAGACCAATCGATCTGCTATCTCACACAGCCGGTCCATGCTGTCACTCAGTACTACGGTTCTAGAAGGAAGCCAAGAAACATAGAAGGAAGTCCAGTATAGCTTAAATCTCATCTTAACAGAAGCAGTCAATTTTGATACAAGTCTTAGAAGAACACAACTTTCAACTTTATTTTCCAAGGTATGTTTCAAGGATTTCTTAGAACATTGGTGCTTAAATAGTTTCATTGCCTGAACGATTCGTGTGCTCTGTTAAATATTTTAGATTTGAATATAGCTTTTCGGTGTGTGCTGTATTTTATTTTGTTCTTTAATCTTCGAGTTGAGATTCTGCGCCTTTTAGGGAAAATGTAAAATCTTGTTATCCATTTCATTCCTAAAGCTAGAATATACTCTATCCCAGAAGTTACCATTATATTAGAGCTAATATCCACTTAACTTATGCTGAACGTCCCTCTCGTATTTGCGAATGCTCAAACCTTTATCTGAGTTACGCTCGAGTAGACTTCTCTTTAGCCCCCAAATAACAAAACCTAAAGTCTACGTAATATTTGCCCCCACAAATAGAGGAATATTTTCTCTATAATTGAACACAATTGCAAGACGAAGCCAGACGTTCAAAGGACAACTTCTAGACGTTCACACTAGGGATACACACTCAGGAACTTCCTCGCGTGCATGATAATTTTTTAAGATTCCGCCATATTGATAAAACATTATATGAGATACTTTAATAACTAAGATACTACAATAAACTTGCAGCTAGTTTGGCATTGCAAGACTGCAAACTTGCTACAAACTTCGTTTTTAAAAACGTGGGTAAATCAACATCGTGGCTGTGGCGAGTAAAGATTTCAGTCTGCAGAGGGATTTGAACTCACAATCTTCGGATTTATTTCTTGTCCATCACTCTATCAATTTCTCCACGATTTTTCTGTTGGAAGAAGCACATTTTAGTCCGTACAAAATAGTTTCTGGAATAAAGACATTTATGTAGATTAATTCGAAACTGGGAAAGCTTATTGATCCTGTGTTAGAAGACTGATTCATTATTTTTCAGAAGCGAGTCACCTCAAGAGTAACATAATGAGGTGTACTTTACTGTTCGGGTCGATGGCACTTCTGCAACAAACTGGCTGCCAATTTCGCAAGTAGTGCGCTAGTTCAAACCAAATTTCGACTAGCTGTGATTTTCCTTACAGTGATAAGCTAACAGTGATTTTACCTGTTAGATTACTAAATGGAACGCCGGGGTTAAAAAGTTCATAACTGAACCAATGTTTTTATACATTTTGAAAATGCGTATATTGTACTCTATATGTACAAAAAAAGTTACAGTACAGAATTTAAAAAGATAAAACATCACTCCGCCGTGGATCGAACCCTGGTCCCCGCAGTAGATTTCCGAAATATTAGCCACAACATCATAACACCAGCTCCCAGTCATAACGTTTCAGTGTTCTTTATGCATACACGCCCACGAGTCAAAACTCATTACGTTTTTCACGGTATACTTTCTT
>JAGDQP010056506.1:353-12928 GCA_022664845.1 Lepisma saccharinum
TGGTAACTTGAGTTTCAGGTTTAAAGATTTCTGTGTATACTTGTAAGGTCTTAATGATTAAACAATCATGCTGTCGCATTTCTCTATTCTTTTAGCAACATAAGTCTTTGCTGTTGCATATAGAGATCATATCAAAAAATCTAATGTGTACAAATTAAGAATGTGAGAGACAATATAATTGATTTGTGTTTAGTCTCTTGCTTTCTTTTAATAAATTGTTCAAAGACAAAAATATTTGTAGGAGCCTATTTTTTACTTTACCCACTTATTGTGTTATTAACGAAAGGTAGAGTAGCATCTGTTAGCCTGTGTTGCTTGAACCTTCTTTTATTTCTATAATATTCATGCGCATTCTTGGAGGGAGAGGAGGTAACCATTTAAAGAATTAAGCCGTCTTGAACTCCATCGACTACACACCGTCATTACTGTAAAAAAAACTGGTGGTGTAGAGGTAGCGTGTCTGCCACGCGGCATTCGGTAGGTCGAGCGTGGGCACGAACTCCCACAGCCCATCCTAAGTCCTGGATTTCTTCAGTCCCACCAGGCGAATGACGGGATGGTACCTTCTGTAAGGCCAGGACAGCTGCTTTTCACATCTTTGTCCCTCCCCTATTTCTGTCTGAACCTTATCTAAATAAAGGCAATAAAAATTCAAATTTAATTATTGTAAAAAAATGTCTACATTGTCCGCCCACCCAGAAACTAGGCCCGCCTCCCTCCACCCACCCCATCAAGCGTTTCTGGCGCCGTCACTGCAACATTCCTCGTATAGTTGCTGGCAAAAAGCTTGAATTAGCTTAGATAACAGCTAAGTCACTTATGTTGTTCCAACAAGTTAGTTTGTTTCATGCTTTAAGTTTAACACAATATCAAGCTTGACAAGCTTAAAGTAAGTGACTAACAGCCTTATTGCAAGCTGGCATTCTATCTGGATACGTGATATATTGCATGAAAAGGTTTCCAAAATAGCCTAATTTGTTATACTTGCCACTACACCACAAAGACATGTTGTTTTAATCGCCGAGAGCTCACAACTTCATAATGGATATAGGGCACACACGGAGGGTAAAATATTGTTCGCGCGCTGTCATATTTCATTTCTATCTCATTAGCTAACACAGTAATTGTTCAACAATATTGCTATATATCATTATGAAAAAGTCAATAACTTCTGTCTCGAATATGTTTTTCATATTGTGAGTCTAAAACAAGTTAGATCGTAAAAAGTATAAATAAGAAAAGCAAAATATCGCTATTTTGCGATTTTTATCAAAATTAAGGCAAAACTACTAGAAATAGCACAAAACGCATGATAAATATTTTTGAAGCCTGTTATCTGGGAATTATAACAAAAAAGAATCATATCGTTATGTCTATTGGTTACGGAGGTGATACAATTTCTGAAAGTCTGTAAATTTGTAGTTCCGGGGAGATTGAGGGAAGCACAGGGGAGAGAGACGGGGAGTTTTGCGAAAATACATCTCTAGTAGTGATGTAATAACTGGCCAAAACTCAGCTTTCCCCTAATTATTCCCGCCATCAAACCTTTATTTCCTGGGCTACATGTTGAGGGCCCGGCCGCCTTCTTTGTCCGCCATTTTGGAGGTGACACGCACATAGGATTTTAGGAGACTTTTGGGATTCCATTTGGGAAGTCACAAAGAGCAAAGCCTGAAAAAAATAACTTTTTATAAATTATTTCAGCTTGACACCCCTTATTTACTTTGTTACAAGGAATCAGAAATTATGATTCTTCGTGATAACAGTGACGTAATAGAAATTCGGAACAGTCACAATGTCTTACAGACTGCTTGGAGAATGTATTTGTGTAACAATTCCCTCGAAAATAGAGAGGAATTCATCCCCCGTATTGGATGAGAAGAGAAGGAAAGTAGAGCCCCGGGGCAGAGGAAAGTAGTCCTATCGCAGTGACGGTCATCGCCTTTTGTATATCCTATACTGGAAGTAATAATAGTTATATTCGAGTACATTAATTCGACTGTGAAGCGAATGGCTTCAATGCTGCGAGAATTCTCCACCTCGAGCTTTCACAGAGCTCGCAGACGATGCTGAGAGAAAAAATACGGTAGCTTGGAACTTAAAAAATTGCCTGCAATTTACTTTTCTAACACAATATTAGGATTAGAGCAAATATCAATCGTTTGGATCTAAATTTTAACATTCGAAGCACGACACGTTTCTAGCTTCTAGGACTAGTTCGTAAGTTTTAAGGTTGATGCACAAAACAGTTAAGGTAACGTAATCAAACTTCACAAAATGTTTCGCGTTCACAATATAATTAACAAAGCTTGTGGTTAGCCAATAACTACCGACTTGATGAATTAGTGATATCTGGGGCCCAGAAAACACATGTACATGGTAGAAGCAAGGCTTTGAATTGAATTTTAATTTATTTTAAGACCTTTAGGTATCTCAGGCTCAAGTCGGAATAGAGTGGAGGACTGTAGAAGGTAGATGGCCAGGACCTATTTCGTAGGTACCGTCCAGGCATTTGCCTGGTGTGACTGAGGAAAAGTCCTGGAAACATCTCAATCAGGATGGTCGGCCAGTGGGATCGATCGCAAGACCTCCCGAACGCCAATCCAACGTCTACCACTGAGCCACAGTCGCTCGGTAGAAAGAGTTTGACTAGGTGACACTTGGCCATTAGACTAAAATAGTAAATATGGGGAAAAGCTCATTCTTTTTATTAGCTTAGGCCCTATTTCCTCCGATGATCGTTTAATTAAAACTAAAAGTTTTATGATAAACACAAAACTAACTAAACTGTTGTCATTTTCTTTCTTTCTTTTCAGCAAGTTCATAAATTAATATTGTATATACAATTTGGAGAGTTCTGTGTAATCCGAGATAAAGGAAACACGGTTAAAGAAACTGAACTCTTATGAGATTTATGACACAATAAATTTGGTAGCACATAGATAATAACCGATACTTGTAACTGCAAAAATGAGGGGAATTCTCGATAAGTATATAATTAGGTGACTTTGTAATTGACATTCGACTACAATTTATGTATTTTGGCCAATTTAGACAATCACACCAGACCGTATTAGGTATGAAGTAGCATCGCAATTAACAGAATAATTGCGAGAAACCCGTATATGCGAAAGTATATGTTCTAGACTAGTATGTACAAAGATTTACTTCATCTCTCACCAATATCTCAGATTTACTTCATCCCTCACCAATATCTCAGCAACTGCTAAGTGTAAAACATTGAAAAGAATTGAAGGATAAAAGTAATTCTGGAGAATTTAATTATCGTATTTCGGAAACTAGATATGTAGAGAAAATGCACGTAAAGTTAGAACTCAGTATTATTTTTTTTAAATACTATTTCATTATAAACAAATTTCATGCAACAAAGTTTGAACTTTTTTCTCGTTTGGAAGCTACCATAGCTACACCGTTTAAATTTATAATATATATACCGTAGCATCCAAATGGTAGTAATGGTCAGAATTTTCCCTATTAAACTTGTTTAGAATTTAATAATTTCCAGTAAAATTTAATGTAACCTCCCCCTTAAATGTGCCTCCTTTAACACGTATTTCATGTACGCCACTAGTTTCCTAAATAGAATTGATTGAATTTCTATTGACGTCCTAAACGAGCTGGTGAGCTTCTAACGACGGTACTTAAATTTTTTGTAAAATGGGCTTCTAATGAACGTTTTTTAATTACTCTACCAAACTTTCAAATTCTCGAACATCATTTCGATAATATTCTTCAGAGCCTACTACAAAATACAGTCAACGATGTTTTAATTAAAACATCACTAGCAGTAGAAATAATTAAGAATCACCCGATATTACGAAATTCTTTAATATCAGAGGACCTCGGAATGTTCTACCAAAGTTCCAAAAGTTTTTTATTAACCTTCGATCCAATACTATCCAATTTAGATATCGTTTTACAAGTACCAAATATTAAACGGTCAGGTTACCACATGGCTTATAAAACTTTTAATAATGGATTTTTAACCAGAACGATCCATCTTAAAATGGTAAAACCAGACTTTATCGTAAAATCAGACACTGCTGTATTTGAAATAGATATGTAATTATGCCAAAAACATAAATTGTTTACTATCTGCAAAATTGAGGACCAGGCCAAGACTCAGAAAATTGATTGTATACATGACATACTTTTCCAAAACTCCACTAAAAACTGCCAGGTGAGACAGCAATTCTCATCACAAGAAGAATTCTATACATATACCTCGGCAGGAATACACGTAGCAATACGAAAACAAGTCTATATTTTAAAGGAACGTAATCGGATACTTGTCAAAAAGACTCTCAATTCGACAAATAACTACTATTTTCAATACAATCAATTTGAGCGAAGTACAACAGATAACCTAAATCTACCAAGACGTACGATTGATCTAAAATTAGACTATGTAAACCTACCCAACTCCGCCAATGCCGGCCCCAAGCCCGGATGGGAAAGGAGGAGGGTTGGGGTAGGGAGGCACGCTACTCTGTAAAAACCACTAAGCCAGGGATACGACACCTTAAATCCCCCTGCTAGCATGAGAGCAGTGAGAAGGCAACCCCTTCATCATGCTAGGATGCTATAGGCCACTCCTCTATGCTTCCGAAATTTAATCAGATTAAAAGTCAAAAAGGAGAGAAAGCCGGACGGAATTTTGGATGTGACAGGTGGCATGTTAAAAGGAATATGGCTAACGTAACGACATGGAATGTAAGAGGATTGGCAGGAAAGGAGGATGAGCTAACCCAGGAGTTCGGGAGAGTCAACGTCAACATTTTAGGTATCACGGAAACGAAAAAGAAAGGGAAGGGATGTGAAAAGATGCCGGGTGGACTAATTCTGTTTTACTCCGGAGTACCGACAACATGAAGAGCAAAAGCCGGAGTAGGTTTTAAAATTACAGAGAAATTTGCAGAAAACATCAATTGCTGGAACTACGTTAATGAAAGAATTATGAGCCTTACAACAAAAGAACTACACCAAACAGAATGGACTGTGATAGTAGCTTACGGCCCACAAGAAAACGACCCAGTAGAAACGAAGGAAGAATTCTATTCCTGCTTACAAAATACAGTCGATGATGCAAGAGGCGAAAACATAATCATGGGATACATAAATGGAAGGGTAGGACCACAAACAGAAGAAAATAAAGCCGCAGTTGGAAAATACGGTGAAGAGGTAAAAAATTCAAATGGGGACAGACTAATTGATTTCTGTATAGCCAATGATCTAATCATAATGAACACTCAATTCCCACAGAAAGACATACATAGGTACACCAGAGAAGAACCATCAAGAGAAGAACGCTCTATAATAGACTACATCATTACAAGCAGAAGCCTAAGGAAATACGTGACGGACGCGAGAGTGAAAAGGGGACCGGAGATTGGAGGCGACCACTATATGGTAATCATGAACAAAACAACAGGGAAGCAAGTACAGGGAGACGGTAAGCGGAGAAAAGAACAAAAGAAACAAAAATCACAATACAGGCTAAAGATATCAGAACTAAGGAAGCAGGAAAACCAGGAAAATTTTAAGGCCCTCTTGAATAGCAAACTCTCAAGAGAGCTGCGAAAGGTAGACCAAGAGAACCTAGAAAAAATGTGGGGAACTTTCAAGAAAGGTATACTCGAAAGCGCTGAAGAAGTCTGTGGCAGAATTAGAATTGGAGATAGAATCAAGAAAACACCTTGGTGGAATGAGTAGATAAAGAAAGCAGTGAAAGAAAAGAAGAGCAAATGGAGAGTTTACTTAGCTTCACGATCACAGAATGACTATGCAACCTACAAGGAACAACGAAACAAAGTAAATAAAATAATCCGAGAGGCCAGAACAGTATCTTGGGAAAAGTTTGGCACAACAATAGAAGACAATTATAAAAAGAACCAGAAACTCTTTTACCGTACACTAAAGCAAATGAGGAACTAGAAAGAATGCCCACTCAAGTACGTAAAAGACCGGAACGGGGTAATAATTACACAGCAGGAAAAGATTCTGGAGCGATGGCGAGAATACTACAACGAACTGCTCGAAGGAAATCTAGAAGAAGGGGAACCACGGGAAACAGAAAGGAACAGAACAACAACAACGAGGACTGCGGCTGAGCAGGACGAACACATAACAAGAGAAGAACTACAGAAAGCACTGAAGAAGATGAAATTAGGCAAAGCGCCCGGATATGACGTGATATATCCGGAAATGCTAAGACATATGGGTGGGAAAGGAGAGGACCTGCTATTGAACATAACATAGTTAACCTATCATGGAGATACAAGATAGTTCCCCACGACTGGAAACAACCATAATAATCCCAATATATAAAAAGGCAGACAATAGAGAATATGCAAACCACAGAGGGATATAACTCCTAAGTGTACCGGGATAAATTTACAGCAGAATTTTGGAAATGAGGCTAAGGAATCACCTAGAGCAAACACTAGAAGATGGACAATGTGGATTCCGAGTGAACAGAAGCACCACCGACTTACTTTTTACATTGAGGCAACTAGCGGAAAAAACAATTGAATTTAACAAAGAACATCTGGCGTTTATAGATCTTGAAAAAGCCTTCGATAAAGTAAATAGAAGAAAACTGTGGGAAACACTGGCTAAAAGAAAAGTAAGTACTGGTCTACTAGAGGCATTAAAGAGCTTGTATATAAACTGTAGAAATGTGGTTAGAACATCAAACTATACCTCAAAAAGTTTCATTACCAACGCGGGGGTCAAGCAGGGATGTATTCTAAGCCTCCTGCTTTTCGTTATTATGATGGACGAAACAGCAAAGGAATGCAAAAAGAACACCAAAAAATACTATCTTGGCTACTACAAAATGTCCCCAGTACATATTAGCGAGCTCATGTTTGCAGACGATCTCGTAGTGATGGGTAACACAGAGAAGGAACTCCAGAAGAACGTAAACATTTGGAACAAGAATTTGAAGGACAGTAACATGGTTATCAGCTACACGAAAACGAAAACAATGGTCATTTCCCAGAAGGAAGTCAAACATACTATTAAATTAGACCAAACAGCCCTCGAGCAAGTAGACAATTTCAAATATTTAGGCTCTGTTATCAACAAGGATGGAAGAATAGAGAAGGAACTAAACAGTAGAATAGCATCAGCAAGCCGCTTCTTCAACAGCATAAAGACAAATTTCTTAAACAAAAAAGAGGTATTAAAAAAGGTTAAATTAGCAGTCTACAAGTCAACCTACATCCCAATCCTTACTTACGGCAGCGAGACTTGGACAATGACACAAAAACACAAGGGGAAAATTCAAACTATGGAAATGCGATTCCTCAGGAAAATCTAAGGCAAAACAATACGTGACAAAATAAGAAACAACACCATTAGAAATAACTTAAAAGTCGAACAACTTCAAAATATAGTAGACAAAGGACAACTGCGATGATTTGGGCACATACAAAGAATGGAAAGAAACAGAATACCAAAGTTTGCGTACGAGACCTGAGTTACGGGAAAACGAAAACAAGGACAACCCCGACAAACCTGGGAAACTGGAGTGATAGCAATACTGGAAAGGAATGGACTAGAAGGCAGGGAAGCAAAGAGAATAGTAATGGACCGCAAAGGATGGCAAGAAGTTTGGATGACCCTCGACACTGCAAGGTAGAAGAGGAGCGATTAAGTAAGTAAGTAAGTAAACCTTCCCGAAACTTTATCACTAAACTTCACGATGAATTTTCAAAACTTGCAAGAGTTAATAGACAATCTACAAACATTATTAAACCATGAGGAAAATAAATTACCAAATAAGTTTTCTGATTTTCACCTACACTCTTCATTTTAATGGCAGTAGTTAGCATTATTTTTACATTATTTACCATACTATCAGTTACCTTATGTATTGTGTACTATCGCTTAAGAAAAGCTGAAAACCTAAAATAACTCATTATCTTTTTTAAAAAAAAATAAATGCCTATCTATATAATAGCTAGTATTATTGCCATAACAGCCATAATGATGACAATTTTATTTATTTATATACTGCGTCAATTTATTCAAAGAACGTACTTGTCAAACAATGAACAAATCACGAACAAAGTTTCGTCACTTGACATAAAAATAGACAATCATAGTGAAACCAACACTAGCAAGTTAAACATTGCACCCAAGATCTCAACAACAGTGTACGAGGAAACGACACTCAACCGTGTTAAAACAACACATACATTAAGTGACCTCGTGTACAAATATTAAAATCAGTCATAGCAACCCTAATACGTCCCACCGACTCGAGGATAATGACGCCGAATCTGCCTGCTCAGCAGCATAACGCTATTAGTTCCCAAGTGTTCCTACAAAAGCGAGCCTAGCTATATATAAACATCTATCAATATAGTGTATAAAAAGTGAAGTGATTATACTGTTATTACTAAGAAACGCAATATGTGTCAGTGAGCCAGAAAATTGTTCACAAAACATTTACTTTTGTTCCCTATTTTCCCCTCGGAGGGGGAATGCAATATCCCGCGTATATTCTGAACACGTGGATTTTACGTAAACAAAGCAATCATTTTTATAGGACAAACATGTGTAGAAGTGATGTAAACAAGTAGTGGCACATAAATAGGTGCAGACGACAGTCAACTCTACAAGTAAACATCAGCTGGAGCTAAAGTCGCCAAACGAGAAGAACGAAGACACCCCCCAAAATCACCTATAAAATGGACCAACGCAAAGCAAAGGGATCACCCGCTCCCTTCCTTTGGTCAGCTCCTCTCCTTCCTCCGTTCTCAGTTGCCTACGCAATTAGAACACTCCATGGTACTCAGTTGTCTACGCAGTTGGTACCTTCCTGCACACTCAGTTAGCTACGCAACTGGTGTGTACTCTCACCTTAACCAGACTTCTGTCCGTACTCAGTTGGCTACGTAATTGGTACAAACACCCGGCACTCAGTTGGCTACGCATCTGGTGTCATCCTGCATACTCAGTTGGCTATGCAATTGGTATGTACTTAACCCATACCTAAGCAGGCCCGTACTCAGTTAGCTACGCAACTGGTACAACTCCTGGCACCCAGGTTGGCTACGCAACCGGTGCTATCCTTCATTCCTGATCCCATATCGAACACCCAAAAAAGAAGAAGTCTGCAGAAATCATCCTTCTATCTTAAACTCTGTAATTAGTTTCCTACGAGATGGTAATTTTGTTAACGTTACTATCTTTTATAATAAAAATGTTGAGGGCTAAAATCCACTCCCGTGTATCAATTGTCTCTACTATAAAGAAAACAAAGGAACATTTCGAAATAATTATGTGCCTTTGTAATTGACATTCAACTATAATTTATGTATTTTGGCATATTTAGACAATCACACCAGACCGTATTAGATATGAAGTAGCATCGCAATTAACAGAATAATTGCGAGAAACCTGTATATGCGAAAGTATATGTTCTAGACTAGTATGTACAAAGATTTACTTCATCTCTCACCAATATCTCAGATTTACTTCATCCCTCACCAATATCTCAGCAACTGCTAAGTGTAAAACATTGAAAAGAATTGAAGGATAAAAGTAATTCTGGAGAATTTAATTATCGTATTTCGGAAACTAGATATGCAGAGAAAATGCACGTAAAGGGATAATTTGAACTCAGTATTATTATTATTATTGAAAATACTACTTCATTATAAACAAATTTCATACAGCCAAATTTGAACTTTTTTCTTGTTTGGAAGCTACCATAGTTATACCGTTTAAATTTATATTATATACCGTAGCATCCAAACGGTAGTAATGGTCAGAATTTTCCCTATTAAATTTAATAATTTCCAGCAAAATTTAATGTAACCTCCCCCCTTAAATGTGCCTCCTTTAACACGTATTTCATGTACGCCACTAGTTTCCTAAATATGATTGATTGCATTTCTATTGACGTCCTAAACGAGCTGGTGAGCTTCTAAGGACGGTACTTACAGTTTTTGGTAACGTGGGCTCTGGACGTGGACACCTGCGAGAATTGAACCCGAAGCACACGCAAAGCGAGTGAGCTAACCTCCTAAATACGACAGTTGAATTCTCCATACGTACTTTTTTCATTGAATTCTGTGTTTCAATGTTCTACACTGTAGCTGTTTTTTTGTTTTTTTCAATGTTCTATTCATATATTCAATTTTGTATTTGAAATACAAAAGGTTGATCTTAGGAGAGATATTTTTTATATGCCACTAATTTTCCAAATAGGCCTATACCTATTTCTACCCTTATTGAGTTCGCGATGTGCGTTTGTCATTATGTATTTTTAAATTAAGATATTTCCTATTGTTATTTTCCGAGTTATTCGTAGTGGATAAAGTTGCAGAGGTAATATTATCATGTAACATTAACTATAGTAGGTGCAAAATTGTATCCCATAGTAAGAAAGTAATTCATCTGTAAAAGTTATTCCATATTCATAGACTGCTCGAAAGAGGTAAAAACTTATCTCATCTTTCATTTTAAATTTTCTAGTTGATTATTAGGCGAGATATTTCCTGTACACCACTGTAGGTTTCCTGTAGGTTTTCCAAATACAGTTATTGAATTCTGTATATGCATTTAGGCTACTATTTTTTTCTTTTTCAAAGCTTTCCGATGGATGCCTTTAATTAATTGGCAGTGGACGAAGCTAAAGATGCACTGTAGTAGTTTTTTTTAAATATTTATGGCCTTTAGGCATATATGTCTCAGACCGAGATAGGGTAGGGGAAAGGATGGAGGAAGGTGTTGGTCAGGGCCTAAGTGAAAGTTACCATTCAGGCCTGGTGTAACAGGAATACCCTGGAAAAACATCAGTCAATGTGGTCATTGAACCCATGACCTTCCGAATCCGAAAACAACGCTCTACCGACAAAGCTATGGCCCTCAGTGGGTACTATAGTAATCCTGCAACAATTGGTTATTGTAGCTGCGAAACTGTATGCAAAACTTATATATGACTAGTTAAAGTACCTGCCCGTTCGAACAGCAACAACACCACCACCACCACCACCACTACTACTACTTTGTAATTTCTGAAAAATTACAAAAGTGCTCTCGGTATTTTGGCTGTATTGTTTGACAGTTAGGCCAAGTAATAGTCCTTTTGTGCTGTTGTAGCCTTCGAACGTTGAGTGCTTAAACCTCGGATAACATTTCCTTCTGGTTGGTGGAATCACTTTCATAGTCTGCAAATGATATTGTATTCTGCGGGACATTGATCTTTCGGAGCACTGTAGTCTGCCTATGCGCTAAGCCATAGTCGTATGATAAAAAATATTCACGAATCTGAAAAGTAACACCTTTTGGTGTCCATTTAACAGCATAGCTAGGGAGGGTGTGTACATTTGTTCTGCATTTGGGCCTGCTTTTGACGGCCATGTCCTGTGTCTTGCTTAGCAGTCGAGCCGGATGCTGATTTGTCCTGCTTTTAGTAGTCTTTATTGAAATTATTTGACTTCCATTCACTATCAGACTTCTTAGAATTTGTAAATTCCTAGTGAATACTACTAAACATTCAGGATAGTAAACTTTTAGTAACTAGATTCCTTTTCAAAACATCTAGCTCTTGCGAGAAAACCGCTAAATTGGCTTAATGTTTTCAAAACTCCAAATTTAACAAGCAAAGTGACGACTTCCTATCGAACAAACGTCTACTGAAACCGGCTCGAGAAGCAATAAAATATCATTAATAATGTCAAAAGTTTAATATGTGGGAACATTATATACAATTTCACTACCAACGCCTGTTAGTAACTACAGTAAACTACTGTTGCTTATGATCTTGTCATAGGCTGTTCGGACACTAAGCGTAATCATCATAGGCATCTTCAGTACGTAATTAGTCGAGGTGTTAGTAGAAAGGTAAACAGGCAAGGTTAGAGAGGAATATTGTCCCCTTCGGCTAGCAGTAGACCTGAGAATCAAGAAGTATCTTCATCCCTGTCGATTTTCTTCCGACCGTAAAATCAAATGTTGACCTAATGCCGAAGTATAATTCGAAAATTGTGTTGGGTGATTTCAATACAAAGGTAGGGAGGGAAGAAAAATATAGACCTACTATAGGCAAATACAGCCTTCACGAAAAGACCAACAACAATGGAGAAAGACTGATAACTTTCGCGATTTCGAAAAACCTCCTGGTAAAGAGCACGTACATTGAACACAAAGACATACACAAATACACACGGGTATCTCCGGACGGCAAAACTCTCAACCAGATCCATCACGTATTAGTAGACAGACGAAGACACACCAACATAATGGATGTTAGGTCGTACAGAGGAGCGCAAAGTGACACCGACCATCAATTAGTGATCACAAAGGTAAGGGAAAAGTTATGCATCCCGAACAGAGAAAGCAAGGGGTCAAAACAGCTAAAATTCGAAGTTAAACGATTAAATAATCTGAGCATAAAAGCAGATTACCAACTCAAACTCTCAAATAGGTTCTAAATCCTAGCCGACTCGAATAATAATAATAATAATGGTGATATTAATAATGAAATTTATGTAAGTATGATGTGGGAGGCAATTCGTGAAACAATTAAGAGCGCA
>JAGDQP010056507.1:0-12928 GCA_022664845.1 Lepisma saccharinum
CAAAAGGATTCAGTATATATCCCTAACTCTGAAACATTTTAAACACTGATAACTGGCTTCCGTATGTAGTATTCAATGGATCAGGGGGAGGGAAAATTCTCTCCTTGCCTCTTTGCCGCAGAGGGAAATTCTGCCACAGATTGAGCTACTGTCGCCGACTCTAATGTCCAGGAAGGAAATCGCTTCATGCAATGGTGATGGTCGCTGCCACAGGTTTACAGCCGCTGCAGATTGTCCCTTTCGAGCAAGGATTCTTCCTCTAATTTGCACTGGAAGCTTTCATCAGAATGTCGTATTTTTTCCGGGGAGCACTTGTAGAGTCTGAGATTATCAAAGTTCTCTGTAATCTCAGATTGGGTATAAATGTAGCTCGGTTAGATTTTATCTTTTCTTCTACGTATGAACCTTCGTACAACTCAAATAGCTTCGCTATTTGGTGTTCTGAAACTGAACTGTGAATCTTCCTATATACTAAAGACCTTTCAGTAATGATGTCGTCCCCTTCCATGTCTGTTTTCTTTGGCGGTTTCCTTGCGATGATAATTTTCAATTCGGGATCGATTCTTCTCTCAGTTATTTGGTCCAATACTCAATTTAGGAAACAAGCATAAGGATTGTTCAAGACCTTTTCGTGAGGTGTCAATTTGTGCTGTTCACTTAAGGAATTATTAAGGAGGTAAACAACGTTTGTAAGATACAAGTTCCATGACGTATGATCCTCGCTACAATATATTCTTAATATCCTTACTTTTTCTCTATTATATCTCTCAATTGGATTGCTTTGGGGATGATAGTGCGACGTATAGATGTGCCGAATCAACCAATATTCCATATAACTTTTCCAAGCCCTAGAAATAAATTGAGTACCATTATCCGTTATCACTTTCTCCGAGAATCCACTGTTTACTGTAGTCGTCTCTTCTGTTTAATATTTCCTTCGTGGTAGCTCTTCTTAGAGAATATACCATAACGATTTTTTTTAGCAATGTCCACTTAAGATAATATATATTCATAATTGTTAGACTTAGGTAAACGTCCTATGGTGTCAATGGAGATAAGTTGAAGTGGTAATTTCCCTTCGACATGGTAGTCTTCTCTTCTTATTCTTTTCAGTTCTTGTTTTGTCTCCGTATACCTCATACAGCTGTTAACATATCTTTGCACATTCTTCCTCATTCCTTTCCAAAAGAAGTATCTCTTGATGGCTTGAAGTTTTCTTGGAACCAGAATGTTTCTTGTGAATATGAAATTTCCTAATTACAGCTACCTTATTTTGCTCCGGAACTTCTATCTTCCATGATATTTCCTTTTTGGACTTGGTCATCTTTAGGGTACCTTCTATCTTGTAGTGCCTTTCATTTCTTTCGACTCTGGGTTTGTTTTGGATTTTTAGTTCACAGCCAAACATTTAAGTTCAGTGATACTGTATTTCCGTTCATGACTCTCCAGAGTTCTACTCACATATTTTATGACTTCCTTTTCATCAAATGGACTTTGTCCTAAGTATCCTGCTCTTCCTACGGTAGAAGAATCTGTAACTATATAG
Source organism: Lepisma saccharinum (assembly GCA_022664845.1). Lineage (NCBI taxonomy): Eukaryota > Metazoa > Arthropoda > Insecta > Zygentoma > Lepismatidae > Lepisma > Lepisma saccharinum. The sequence continues at coordinate 1,547 of JAGDQP010056507.1, forward strand.
AAGGGTTTTTTAAACACTGGTTGAGATAATGCTGGGGTAGAAGTTAACAGTTTCTTCATACACATGAATGCTTCCTCGTTTTCTTCATTCCATGTTATCTCGCTACCTTTCCCAAGTAATTTCGAAAATTCATGTACTATAATTTTGAGTAAAGTTCTTCCTCCAGTTTCAGAGGCCAAGCCATTTTCGAACATCTTTCTTGGTTCGGGGTCTTGGGTAATTCGTTATTGCGTTCTCTTGATCAGTGATCATAGTAATTTTTTCTCAGAAACAATATGGCCCAAGAATCTTATTTCTCTAGTCACAAAATTACATTTGTTCAATTTCAGTGTCAGTCCCTTCCTTAACAGCGTACCTAAAATGATTTCTGGTTTTTCTAAATGTTCCTCGAGAGGTCCAGTATAACAACACATATCATCTACGTAAATTTTTAACCATAGGGTAGTTTCTAAACCAAACATTTTGTTCATCGTTGAGATGAAAACAGCAACTGTACTTGATAACCCATGTGGCAATCGAATGAATTGGAAGTAATGATTCCCGAACACAGTATAAGGCTTGCTTTGTTCTGATAATCTGATCTGAACATATGCCACCGATAGATCGAATTTGCTAAAATGATTGGCTGAATAGCTGTGAAGGATACTATCTATGCTTTCCACCTGATTCTAGGGCACTATGATACAGCTTTCGTAAATCGAGAACTGGTCGAACGGATCCATCCCCCTTTTTCACTACGTGAAGTGGGTTGCTGTGAAGGCTTTCTGCCTTCTGTATTATACCCCACGCTTCCTACTTCCTAAGCTCTAAATTGGTGGTTTCCTTTAATGTCCGGGCTATATGATATTGCTTTGCTTTTATGATTAGACTTATGACATCCTGGTCTATTATTAAATACTCCATTATATGTCTTTAGTAGTTTCTTTAGTTTGTTCTTCTGATCCCACGTTAAATTTTCAATTTTTTATGTTTTAAATCAATTTGAGCCTCGTTTTCTATAGTTATTTGTCGGGAAGGAGTAGGCTCTTTCGTCTTCCAATATACTCAGTTTAAATGAGGACTTTCAGTAGGTTGTAGTAGCCCTGGACTCTTTTGGATAGAACTAATTTCTGATGTTTCTATCTTATTATTTATAGTTTTTTCAGCTGGAACTTGGTCTACTTTGTTCGTTCCCAAACATAAATTTATGTGTTCATTGCCTTCACTTTTCCGGGTATCTTTCCTATAGTCTCCTTGTCTTGGATTCTGTTGGTTCGCATTATACAAAGTTCTGATTCTTCCTTGATATCCTCTATTCTCCTTTGATTACTTCATCTTTGCCTATTGTCATCTGTATTCTGAGTAGTTCCCTGATTGTTGTAACCATTATTGTTCCACTTGTTCTTTCGCCTTAATCCATTCCATTTTACACGGAGTCCATCCTCTTTTTTTTCAAGAAATCCGAATAAATCTTCTGTATATTCGAGATTAGTTCATGTTAATAGCCTTTAAAAGTCATAAGGCAGTATAGATACTGATTCTTGAAATAGTTCTTTGTCCGAGATCTATGGATCAATTCTTGTAAGCCGTGCTATGAATTGCGCTATTTCTTGTTCGAGGTTTCTTACATTACTCGAATCGGGATAATCTTCGTAGATTCTTTTCTTCCCACGTTCTATACTTCTTTTATCTGTATATATTTTTAAAAGTTACAAAAATCAAGATAGCAGTGGATTTGTTCCTTAACCAAGTGGAACCAGCCTTCTGCGTTTTCTCTCATTGCCTCCTCAGAATGTACTTATAATCCCTCTCTCGGCTCGGAATAGGTTGAGAAATACTGCGCTTCTAATTTCTTAGACACAGATCAACAGCCAGGAATAGATTGAGTACCACTGCGTGTCTTATTCCTTAGACACAGACCAGAGGCAGGGAATAAATAGGTTGTAGGAAGATAGATGCTAACAATGAAGTTCAAAGAGCACTTATGCTAAACAGTATTGAAAGGTAAAGACCTATAAAAGATCATAGAATTAATTATAATGACCGTAAAGACCAATAAAAGATCAGAGAAGTAGTGATAATGATAAGAGGTATATTGGAGGACGGCTTGTTAGAAGAAAAGACACCAAGCAAGAGAGGGCCGGAAGGACGAGGTTCAGCCAGAAGGTTGAGGGGATCTGAGTTCCGGGGCTACTGCTGCCATATTTATACTTTTGGTCGGTGCTCGGATGTCCTCGGTCTGTGACGTCAAACGAACACACACGATTATACATAACTGCACAATTTTGTCTTATTTACATATACACGTACCATAGCGTTCTGGTAAATAGAATTTTATAATTCAACGCTGCACACTGGATATCTTAAAGTTTTATATAAAACAAAGAAATGCACAAAGGATGTCTCAAAACTAATTATCCAAAATGAATTAAATTGAATAATACACATTTCTGGCTTTTCCCTGAAAAACTAACAATTGTAACTGACGATCAATTAACAAGTAAATTGAGAGGTCCGTTGCACTTTCCATATGAAAAATGCGTTATTGTCGAACTTCTTTGGAATGTGTATTTTAATCCTTCTTTCCGAATGATATCTTTATAATCAGAACGTAAGCTTTGTAACAGTCTTAATAGAAACAGAAATTCTTCTTCTGTTTTTCTCCAATTTAATACTTCCCAATCACATTAACCATAGTGGTTAGCTTCTGGTTTCGAGATTTTAGGTATGTGAACGGTGGTTGATTTTAAACCAGGATAATCGATTGTATTTAATAATTGACCGTATTTACTTATTTGTACTTGAGAAAACAAATGTAGGAGGAAATTACCAATGAGTCTTAGGTTTGTAGTATCTGAGTAGGTTTCATTAACATCTCTATTTCTCATTTCGTAAATTGTATAGATAGCTGCACAATAGGGGCAATAAACCCTTCACCTGTATCGATTTCAAATTCAATAGATTTGTTTGTTTTATTTAAGTTATCAAGTGTTTCAGGGTTTGGTTTAAATTATTAAAACTCATAACTCCTAATATTCTCTATATTCTCTATTTGTTATATAAAAAGGTTTTAGAGATCAATCCATAAATCCGGAAAACAGTTCACTTTTCGCCTCAAGAAGAGTATTTACATTAGATCCACCAAAGTCCACCCATAAAACCTGAAAACAGTTAATTTTTAACTGCAAGACTAACATTGACATTAGATACAACAAATCAATCACATCTCACTTGTCACCCTTAATATTTATTGTGATTTTGTTGAACTTATTGTGCTGTATTACGTAAGAAGGATGATAAAGAGTTAAGGATGATATGTTAAATGGGTAGTGTTTTATGTTTCGTGTAATAGTTGGATAGATAAAAATAATGTAGTGTTGTAAATAAAGCTATATTGCTTTTATGGAGATTATACTTACCAAACTTTCTATTGCATAATTAAATTGCAGAGATTAGATTAAATAAATTAACTTCACATGAATTGCTTAATTGTTTTGAACATATATAGTTACGGCCACTTGTTATCAAAATATGTAAACTAAACTGGCGAAAACTCTCACTCAGTCAAAAATTACCTAAAGAACTTATTAGACAGTTTCAAGGTAAGGTTGATTCGGATGATATTTCATTTCATCAAAACTTGAATGATGAGTTTTTAGAGTTTCAGAATGAGGTAATTGGGAACACATTTCATCTACACAAAAATTATATGGAAGTTTTATTAGTAGAGAATTACAAGTTAAAGTTGATTGGTATTACATTATTCAAAAACAAACCTGTCCGAAGATTTTATAGAAGTTAGAAATATCATGAATGTATTCATGAACTATGTTCAAAACAAAATTTATCAGCATAATTTATTAGAGACATTTCTCGTAAATTTACAGGAATATTCTGTTGGAGATCGATTTCGTAGAATCAGAAACTAAGTTAGGATTTACTAAAGACTATACAGATAAAGTTGAGTTGCGTTATACATCAAAACGTCAAACATTGTCAGAGAATTTTATATTGGAATTTTCAAATAAGAAAGATAGGATAATGATAAATATTAAAATGTATCTCCAACGTTTATGGTTAAACTTACGAGAGGTTTCTATGACGAAATAGAGCAAGATCTTACACAATGTTATATTTGTTATTCTATGAAAGGAAGTGAAGCTAAGACAAATTGTAACCACACATTGTGTAAAATATGTTTGGAAAGATGGTTGCGTGATCAACCTAATTGTCCTTTTTCTAAAAGAAAATTAATAATATTCAAATTATAACCCGCACCAAAGTCAAATTGATGGAAATTTTGAAATTGATAAGGAGCTTCAACGAATGTATGGAATTGTAGATGAGCCTGAAGAACAAAACGAAAGAAATAATGCTGTTGCAGGTGTTATTTATTATTATCAAAACCAAAATCAAATTGGAAGTTAAAATAGAAGGAGGAGGGGGAGAGGTAAGTATATATTGTATGATGCATTGAACCGTAATTTCGTTTTATGTATATGAAGTGTTTAAAGATTTTCTATATAATAAAGAAAATATCAATTTTAATTATGTTAATAGTAAGAAGCAGTATGTTTCGAAAGATTTAAAAATCAAATCAAATGAAAATGTTCAAGTACAAAACAAGAAGATGAATGTTTATATTGTACCTGAATTAAACAAGCTATGTAAAGAAAAGACGATTAGATGGTAATCCCGACTAAGAAACAATGAGCTGATTATGAAACTTAAACAGTACAATGAGCTAAGTAAACTATCTGTTCATAGCGTAGACTACTATAGGTAAATGGCTCAAAAGGAACTAAAACGACGAGCTAAACAATCTAGCATCAGAAACTATAGCACACTTACAAAAGAACAACTTGTACGAAAACTAAACAGAAGGAATAGTAGAGATGTATTCTGCAGACAGAAGTTAGAACAACAACAACTAAAGTGAAAGAATAAACGAATTTTAAAAGTATATCCATTTAAAGAAGAACTTTTTGAAGAATCGCAAGTAAAATCTGTCAAAGTGGGACCTAAAGAGAGCATTTTAATCAAGATTAGAAACATGGAGATTTGAAACTGGTCATAGGCCACAAGACTTATTAAAACACTTTATTACCACAACATCAAAAGGAATATTAAATAGAATACAACTTAGCTTAGAGAAATATAGTTCATTCAAAGTTAATACTAGGATAACCTCTCAACATAAGAAACGAGAAGAAGCTCAAAAGTTTTACTTTAGAACAGGGAATGAAGATAAACATCAAACAAACAACTTGAAAGAAGTAATAACTAATCTCAAACAAACACTAAGAACAAGAATGGATGAGTTCTAACTAGAGGCTCTGGGGCTGGGCTCTTATAAATATAAACTTTCTAGAACTAACACAGAACAAATATGTACCTATAAGAAGCTCCTATATAGTACTACCTAACCAAATAAAAATCAAGCTCTTATCAATGTAGATATTAAAGTTGAATGAGGTTTCTTATACTCAATATGTTCAGCATTACACACTCCTGTAAAAGATGCTCAACGACCCTCTAAATATGACAATGTATTACCTAAATATGAAGAAAATCTAAAAGACCTGACCTATCCTGCAACATTAAAGTACATTCCAAAGATTGTAAACAGGCTTGAAATATTGATTAATGTTTATGTATATAGGAAGACTATTCAGTATTTATCTTATACCACACAAAAAACAAAATGAAAGACAATGTTAAGTTCTTATATATGAAAGAAGAAAATAAAACACACTACTGTTAAATTAAAGAGTTTAGTAGACTAGTTAATTCTCAGCTAGGTAAAACCACTGCAAAAGTGTTTATGAGTAAATTAAAGAAAGAAACAAAATAAAGCTCTCACGTATACAAAAGTTACGTTGGTATGAACCCATTAACAAATAAACAAAAGGAAGAATACCAGTTGGAAAAACACTGTTATAGCTGTAAGAAACCTTTTACTAATAAAAACTATCAAGTACATCATCATGATCATATAACAGGAGAATACATAGCACCTCTTTGTGATGAGAGTAATAAGCTAATAAGAGTTCCAAAACATCTTCCAGTAATTATACATAACTTAACAGGGTATGCCTTGCAGTTGTTTATTAAAGAGCTTGGTTGTAATAAAGAAATTTGAGAAAGATATATAACGTTCAGTAAGCAAGTGGGGGCTATTAAACTAAGGTATATAGACTAATTTAGGTGTATGGCTTTCAGCTAGATAAGCTCGTTTCTAATCTTACAAAAAAGCAAATGATACATACAAGAGACATGTTTCCAGTAGAAGATGAATACACCTTGGTGACTCGAAAAAGGTATATATCCTTACGATTACATGAATGATTGGAATAAATTCAGACAAAGAAAGCTATCTCCCAAAGAAGAGTTTTTCAATAAACTGAACAACATTCATATCAGAAAATAAGACTAGGAACATGGTAAACAGGTTTGAGAAACGTTTCAATTTAAAAACTATCACGACATGTACTTTAAGACTGGTGTATTATTATTAGCAGTTGTGTTTGGGAACATTAGAAAGACATGCTTAAAGGCGTATTGATTAGATCCTGTTTGGTATTATACACGTCTTGGGCTAGCTTGGGATGTCATGTTAAAAATATCAAACACAGAACTAGAACTATTGACTGATTATGACATGGTATTGGTGATTGAGGTTGTATGAGAGGTGGTATGAGTGACTGTACAAAGAGATGCGTTAAGACCAACAATAAATATATGAAATATTCTAACACTAAAGAAGAATCATACATAACATACTTAGACGCAAATAACTTATATGGATGAGCATTGCGCAATGTCTCGGTATCTAAGTGAAGAAGGTGGTTAAGTGAAGAAGGGATTAACTCATTTGAGTTTTCAATCATCGCAGATGGTTCTACAACTGGTTATATACTAGAAGTTGATATTAATTATCCAAAAGAACTGCATAATAAACACAAAGACTTCCTCCTCAAAACATGTGTTTACCAGGTTCAAAGCACAATAAACTATAGCAACTCTACGGTAAAGAAAATTGTGTTGTACACTTTAGAAATTTAAAATTGTATATCCCACTTGGAATGAAAGTAATGAAAATACATCTAGTAATAGAATTCGAGCAATCAGATTCGTTAAAGCAATACATCAATTTGTATACAGACATGAGAACTAAAGCAGCCAACGACTTTGAGAATGACTTCTATAAGTTAATGAATAATACTGTGTTTGGTAAGAACATTAAGAACATTAGAAAGAGAGTCAATATAAAACTAATTATTGATGCAAAAAATACGAGAAATATATAGCAAAACCAAACAATAAGTGTACCACAAGTTTCGCTGAGAAGTTGGTAGCAGTTCTCATGAAGAAAACGAAACTAGTATTCAAGAAACCCATCTATATAGTTATGTCAGTTTTAGATCTATCAAAACGCTTGATGTATGAATACCAATATAATGTGATGAAAAAGAAATATGAAGATGCAATAGAAATATGTTATAAAGACACTGATTCGCTTGTCTATCATATTAAAACAGAAGACTTTTACGAAGATATTAAAAGTATGGTGTTTCACACAAGCGATTATCCACAAAAAAGATATGAGCTGCCACAAATAAACAAAAATATATTTGGTAAGATGAAACATGAAGTTAAAGGATGAATTTTAGAATGATTTATTGGATTAAGATCTAAAATGTACTGTATTAAACACCACGGATTGACTTAACAGATAAAGGCTTCAAAAATAATTTTGATGAAAAAGAATGTTGTAAGAAAGCAAAAGGAAGAAGACCAACGTTGGTAAGAAAGAAATGTCATTTGATGCCTGTAAAGACTTTTTCTCAATCAACAATAGTACTATAGAAAGATGAATCTAATAACAAGTTTTAGACATCAACTATACGCTATAGAAGTTAACAAACTAGCTCTTATTTGGGTAGATCATACAAGAGTTCTGGCTGAAAATGTAACAAACACCCTGCAATGGGGTCATTGTAAGATTAAAAAATTAGTAAAAATCAAATAAAATGTGATGTCCTGATATAACAACTGCTAAAACAAAACATAGTGGAAATATCTAGTGATAAATATTATTGCACAACTTGTAAATCATTTTCAACACGGACAAAAAGAAAATGTACGAGCGATTTCTGTTTCGGTACTTGTAGTAGATGTGAAATTTATGAATATATTTATGAATGTAGATATAAATAGTGTAATGTGGTAATGCAGTTTTAGATATATGTTCTTTACGATTATATGTCATAAAGTTCTTTTAGGATGGAAATTATGCGCAATGTATGATATCTTGTCAGTAGCGTATGGGCTTTAGAAATTGAGGTGCGCCAGAAATAAAAGTTGTGTTATGTTGTATGTAGAATTATTTTGTGCAGACAAGCCTTGCAAAAGAAAGTGTGCCAGTAATTAAGTGTATTATATGTTCTTTATAATTATATCATAAAGCTGTTTGGGGAAGGGAATTATGTGCTATGGTTTTTTGTTAGTGGCGTATGAGCTTCAAAAATAAGGGTGCGCCAGAAATATTGGGTAGAAAAGCCATACAAAATAGAGTGCGCCAGTAGATATAATAGACTTCTACTGATGCTGACGTTTTCTTTTGTCCTCCGATGCGAACCCTTTCCCATAAAAATTAATTAGTGAAAAAAAGCTCGGAGTACTTTTATTGAAAATATTATTTATGCCTGAATGCCACAAAGGATTATAATTATGGAAAGTGAGTGGGGCTACAGGCTATTTTAAAGAGAAAGCGATCATGCACTACGTCACAAGCACAATTCCAGCATTAGCTTCGTGAATTGAGAATTTATCATCTCTTTTTCTTTTTTGCTGTAAAACGTTTAAATGGGAAATAAATTATTTCATATACTGTTTGGAATGTATAATTTGTATTTAAATTGAAGGCCTTGAAACAAAACAAATATAGCGATCATTTACGGATATTTTTATATAAAGGATTGCAGTAAAAAATCTTAAGTATTGTGTGAAATCATGGAGATAAATTTTAAAACTGGGAAAATAAACAGTGACATTTGCACATACCCATACTTTCCTTAGAAACTGCACTTTTCTTTTCTAAATTTCTGTCCCTGAACTGATAGCTTCGGAGTGAAATGGTTCATCCGTCTTTCGTCTTTGTCAGAGAAAGAGAGAGAGAGGGAGTGAGAGAGTGACTATCATCACTTGAACACAATAAAACATCTGCATGAGAAATATCACAACAAAAGTAGGCATGGCTAGATTTGGAATTCCCGCAATTTCTTTACGACCGGGGAGAGGTGAAGTGTGTAAACATCCTTTTCGTAAGTAAAACTCCCTCTCGTATGCGCACGCATTTTAATTCGTTTCGCGAACTAAACTTTCTATCTCTGTGTTATGTTTTTTATTCTATCTTTTCTTTCCCACACTTACGTATGTGAGATGCGAGCGCATCTAGTTCGCTTGCGAACTACAACCATCTACGCATCTCTAGCTGCAGTCGAACTCGACATTCTAAAAAAACACGTGCGAGCGCATCTAGTTCGCTTGCGAACTACAATCATCTACGCATCTCTAGCTGGAGTCGAACTCGACATTCTAAAAAAACACGCCGTGCACTGGGTTTTGGTTCCTTCTAAACCGAAGGAGAAGAATATAACAGTGTGGTTTGTAAACAGACGGAAGCGGGATGTGTTCATGAGAGCCGTTAAGGAGAAGAACTAAAGTAACCCAAAGCTCATAACTACGCGCAGTATTGGTTTCACCCACTCCACCCTCATTTATGTCAATGAACACTTGACTGCTGCATGAAAGCGTTTGCTAGGTATGGCTGTACACATAAAGAAGTTAGATGGGCATAGGCGTGGAGAGATGCTAACGGGACAGTATTTGATGATAGGGCTACTCTAATTGGGAGCCCAGCTGACGTACAGAAAATAGGTCAACTTGAGGATGCTTCTTTTGTCTCTATTCTTTTTGATTATAAAGTTGTCAACTAGCCTAAATACTAGTATAGATACTTAGATCATTGTTATATTACTAGATATGTGAGACAACCATCTAAATTATATCAACCCCAGATTAATTTGTAAGGGTCTTGACAGCGGGAACTTCACTCCCATTGCGCAAAATAGTTTGTCGTTGTTTCCTTTAAACACGCAGAACTTAAACACCAAATATGACAATTTGGTTACATTTTTATCAAATTTGAGAACAGAATTTTCGGTAATTGCTATTAGTTAAACTCATATTGTACACACTGAGCACTGACAGTATCATTCTCTAAGTAATCACTCTTTTGAACATGAAATAAGAAAGTATGAAAATGCAATTGCTTGCAAAGAGTATGGTGGAGTTGGACTTTATATTAATAACTCATTGCATTACTGTATACGCAAAAACCTGAAGAAAATAAATAACATAGAACCATGTTAAATGCTCTGGATTGAATTAAGTAATAAAAATTTTAAAATAAACATTGTAATTGGGGGTTATATATATAACTCCAAAGTTGAATCAACTTTTTTGGTTGAATAAACCGTTGAAAATGCGAACAGTAAACGGTTTTCTCAACGCTTAATCAACGTCTGTGCCACTGGGGCTCATAGCAGTAGCACGTCCGTGCTACTGGTTTAACATAAATGTGTTAAATACCAGCAATACAAAATAGTGCATTACGGTAGATACAAGAGTAGATGGAACACAAGTAGCATAATAGATCATTTCGACACGAATATTGTAGAGATATCTATAAATTCTGCGGCAATAACTACAAGAATTAACGACCATTTTCCCATATATATGTGTCTAAACTTAAAAGTCGAAAGTACATAAAAGTCTGAGATTAATACAAGCACTTACGCTTATAAAAATTTCAGAGAAACTTAACGATACAAAGCAGGTTGGAACTGGAAAATCTATCATAACATTTCCTTCGCAAGCTATCGAAATTCTCCAAACTACCATCCGAAACACCGCTCAGGCAAACGAAACCAAAGAAATTGAAACTGTAAATAAGATACAAAAATCCAACCGTGTATTACCATCTTTATTCAAAAACCAAAAAGGCACACTTCGGTAAAAATGTTGTAAAAATTATTTTAACTTAAAACTTCGACAAAAATGCATATTGTATCATAATATACTTAAGAAACTTCAAGAAAATGTAAACAAAAACTATTTTATGGAAAATATGTTGCGGTCCGGTTCGGACACAAACAAGAAATGGAAAATAAAAGATTCTACTTTAAATAAAATTAGAAAGAATCAATATACGGAAATAAATATTAATGATACATACAGGAAAATTAAGAATAGAAAGCTAGTAGTCAATGAATTGAATACATATTTTGCTGATATTGGTAGGACGCTTGCTGACAACACTACCAGTAACATTGGGAA
>JAGDQP010056508.1:0-12927 GCA_022664845.1 Lepisma saccharinum
AAAATTAGACATTTTGAGCAAACTTTTCAATGATATTGAAGAGTTGATTGATATAGTGTCCTGCCTACGTTTCAGAGAAGTTAAGAAAAGGAAGCACAAAGTTACAAATCTCCAGTTTTAAAGAGCTTAGTTTCAAAGAATAGAGAAATTTTTATGGATACATTGTGTGTCATGTAACTGAGAGCTCTCTACTTTTGTGTTTTCTTCTCGGCTTCGTTCAAAAATGGACTGAACCACTTCTGTTCTCAACTCTTCACATATGCTATCTTCTCAAACAAATTTTACACCTATCGTACGAGGGCAACACTTCTTTCTTTGCCTCATTATGTTTTAGGCAAGCCCATAATTTGTATATTATAATGCAAAAGGAAGTGTTAAAACGATGCACTACGTATAAAATTCGCAAGTAATAAAAAAAAAATATTACTCCTTGCTTCACAGAGTCCAAAGGACCAAATTTTAATTGGTGCACATCATTGTAATACCTTTCTTTTTAGTACAAGATTCATCATACGTAGTCTATAACATATTCAAAGGGGAAAGTGTTGCTCTTCTACAATAGATGAAAATTCGTGTGAAAAATTAAATACATTTTTATATTGATGAGTTGGGAGCAACAACGATCTAACCCAGTTTTCAGCGAAACTGAAAAATAAAATGCAACGGCTAGAGATTTTTTTAAAAGAATTTATGACCTACAAAAATAATGAGCAATATTTTCTGGCTGTTATTGTTTGATATAAACACTGAAAAGAAATTGATATTTTGAATTGCTCGTGCTTTGAGTTCTCAGTTTGTCTGAAAGCCGGTTGGATCCCTGTAGCATTCAACTCTTGAATTTCTTTTGAAAACTGACCCAAGATGACTGAAAATGACATGATTTTTTTTATTTTAAAACGACATATCAGGGACCTACACGAATATGGTATGTAAGGAATATTTATTAAAAGGTCAGTGAAACTCATCCTTTATACATAACACGAAATACATATAACACAAAATGTACATGCACGTGAAAGCCTAGCATGTATACTTCTTGTATGTGTGTCTAATAAATAAATCTATAAATCTGTGAAAACGGCACTGAAATGTTAGAGACGTCCAATCTGACTCGCTGTGAAGGTTTGCATCATATAGTCAGTCAAATGACGTTTGTTGCATACTGACAGATTCTCGAACAGTAAGAGCGCAATCTCTTTCAAATAGCAAAATGTATCTCTCACTGGGCGCCGTCGTTTCCCCTTCAGTAAACGAACACGAGGAGAAGAGAGCGAAAGAGGCGATTCACGCGTCAAGCTACTCGAGATCAAAGAGAAATGCGAAAAGTCAAAAAAGAAAAATTCAGCACCATCGACACAGTATATTCCTAAGAGACCTGTAAAGTCCGTACGTATGATGTGCAATCAAGGATTCATGCCAGGCGAAGACGTAATGCATAAACACTGGCGGATGCCTGACTGTATGTAATAGTCAAAAGAGACTTTCATATGAGATAATATCACACGTTCAATTTTCCATCAAGAGAGGAAGAAATGAATAGTCCTGTGCACAAGTTGTTTCTCATGCAGCTATTCGCGTAATTACTAAGAAATCAATATATTGTATAGTCCAGTAAGAGAGTGGACGATGAAACCTTCCGAAAACACTAAATACTTCATGTGTAATTCGGTGGGAGATGTAAGCCATAAAACCTACTTTGTGATATTGGACATAATTATCAAAGGATATGAATTCAATAAGTTATTTTTAAAACAAAATGTTTAATTGGCTTAAGCTGAATATGGCGTCAAAGGGAGAGCACACAAGAAAGACAGCAAGCAGATAGAAGTAGTGAGGTTGCTTGACAGCAAATCAAATGAACATCTGTGAGCTTAAATGCTAGTTAATTACGTATAAATATACCGTCCAACTAGATCTATTGTTTTATTGGGTTTTAACGTTCCTAATTGGTATCTATGTATTCGTTTGAATAATTCTCCGCTGTTGGTATTTGACAAGGGAACAAATAAAGTATTTTGCACTCATATCAAAGACTGGAATTAAATTTAATATATTCCAAGGTTGGAGAAAAATAATTAATCTCATATTCTATTAGTTCTCGGTAATGGGTTTCTGCCCTAGATAGTTTCGTATTAATTCCAGAGAAACTGTAGTCACTCTATTGTGTTTTCTAACATTCGTATCTAATGCGTTTTGCTCTTAGATAAGTTGAGCAAGAGAAACCTACGACTATTACATGTCTCGCGAACGATCTCCCTGTACAAACAATCTGCCTGGTTATCGGCATTTTCTGGTTAAACTAAGGAAAACGTAAACGCTGCGAAAACTCATGTTAGTATAGCTGGTGGTAGGAGTCGAATCTCCGTGTCTATCAAGTCTTATCCGCATTTCAAGACAGCAGCCACCTGTGTGGCGGTGTTTAAGTTCATCACACATTCCTCCAAGGAGCGGAGACCATTAAGGATAATCTAAAGCAATGATCTCCAACAAAAGATGGCAGCACTATTTCCGTATATGTCTAATGTATTCTTATTGTTGCACGAAATTTCCTTGTTGCTCCTATAAATTCAAGCCTAGAGAGCACAAACTGTCAGAGAAGGAAATTGATAACCAAAAGCATCATCGATGCCGATTTTCAACTTTCTTTTTTGTTCATTGTTGAAAGAGCTTCATTGTTATAGGTGTCGATATTCACAACAATGAGGTGGTTTCAACAATGAACTAAAACGAAAAATAAAAATCGGCGTCGTTCATGCTCTTGAATTGGTTATGAACTTACTTCTCTGAAACTCTCTAGGCTTGAATGTATAGGAGCAACAAGGAAATTTCGTTCAGTGATAAGAATACATTAGACATATACGGAGATAGTGCTGTCATCTTTTGCTGGAGATCGTTGCTTTAGATTATCCTTAATACTCAGCTGAACTCTGGTAAATGGACCAGCATCTTACATTGGTCAACAGGCAAGATATCCCAGGTTGGTCGGAAAAGTGGGTAATTAGGTTCGTAACCCACTTTTCTGCCTCATCAGCTTATGGCTGCCCAATTTTCCGTCTTATTTGAATCGAGCCGAAAAGTGTGAATAGGAGCCGGGCCGAGATCGGGCACGAAGGTAGGATTCATAACGCTACACGAATGCACTGTTCTCCTCTTGTTACTCATATAGACTGATGTTCCTCCAGCGTAAAAATTGTTTAAATTACATATTACTGGCGTTGACAATTCAGGAATTGAAGTACGAAACTCTTCGTGGGAAAAGGTTAATATATCTTCCGCCTTTTGGGCCAATTTTTAATGGAGAAAGGGTTTGCTACAGTCAGAGATGACTGTTGTGCTATAGAAAAATATTCTTAACACTACAATCCCGAAATATCTTTTTAACCCTGGGATCTAGGCTCGGACAGATTGATGCCAGGAAATTGTAGTGGCAGATCATGAAACTATGGAAGAAGGGTACCAGAGTTTAATGGTGTGAAGTTAACGGATTAGGGGAGAGAAAAACTGAGAACGAAATTTTAAAAATTGACACAATTTTAAAATAGCAGCAACTCTAGTTACGCCATTGCATGTTGTACCATTATAAATGTCTGAAAAGAACAATCGTGTTTACAGATATTTTGATTGAATCAACCCGCTAAATTAAGTTTGGAAATATAGTCTGTAAATAGTGGTTTGAATTACAGGTCAGAGGCGTTAATTTTCGTTTAATTGTAATCACACTTTCTTTCACGTCCTTATTTCGTCGTCACTCACACTCACTTTCGTCTTTATCCAGCATTTTAACTTTGCTCTCCTCCTCACTCTTACGTTTCTCTTTGCTCCTCACTCGTATTTGTAATCACCTTTACGTTAGAATCTTGACCTCATCTTTACCTGCCATCACCCTGACGTTGGAGCTCCCCATTCACCCTCATTCTCTCACCAGAGTTTGAACGAGTTATCGGTCGGCATTCAGGTCAAATTTTGAACCGGGTCACCAGGTCTATGCTTGGGATTTGGTTTGACCCTGTGTCCCGGAGAGCAAAATAAAGTTTATAAGTCTTCCTTTATTATCCACTGTTGCGTCTGAACAGGGTTTCTTTTAGGGCTGAACGGTCCCCTTTCCGAAATATTCTTATATCCCCGGAGGTGTGCAAACAACTCCCCCCTTCCCTTGTAAAGGATAGTCATTTGCTCCACGATAAATTTACCGACTCAGTCAGGTCATTTGGGTCAAGTTTCACATCGGATCGCCGGGTTACTTATGTCCGAGTCTGCTCTGTTCAGTATTCAACTCTGTCTCTCGCTAGCCCTATCAATGAAGGGACGGAGTAGCCTTCATGTGCTTCAATATCTATATTACAAACTCCTTGCGGTTTCGTTTGTTTTTTTAACTTTGCATCCGTACAAAACTGAGGAAGAAAAATATTACTGTAAAATAAATCTCAAAAAAAGAAACTAGCAAAATAAATTATTAAAAAAACAATATTGGAAAAATAATTATTTGTTCCTCTTCCCATTTGGCTGAAAATATTTTCCGTTGTATTTTTTGTTATAAGAGAGGAGAAAAAACAGCTTATAATGCTCTTTAGGAAGGATTACTGTTTCAACGGTCGTTCTCTCAATTTTTAGTAGTACTGTCAGAAGATACACCATAATAATTCCATAAGAAATTCCAGATAAAAACGATTCGGAGGACAGAATAGCAATAGGATAGGGCTTTAGTCATGTCACGTTCTAATAGGATTTCAGTTGGGCAGGAAAAAAACAATAAAAGAATAGATCCATCCAACGAAGAATATATATATATATATTCTTTGGTAACCTTTGTTTCACGGTGTATGAATACGTGAAACTGGGAATCTGGTAGGCGCAGTGATTCGCAAACTGAAAGGTTGGATTCAACGATGAGGAAAACGTAGGAGGGAGATATAAGCAAAAATTTATTTAGTTTTCGTTTTCTTTCTTTGTTCTTTTTGTATTCTTTTTGCTTTTCACGAGAGAGAGGAAAACTTGGGATTGAAACTCAGATGAAGAGAATATTGAAAATAATACCAGCTCTATTATACGTTTATATTGGTGGCACTCGCTATTGCAAGCAGTTATTTAGAAGAGAAAAGTTCAAAAAAAATATCTCCCTGTCCCTGACCTTAGAGGTTAGAATATTCGATAAGTCAGACAGTAATATTTCAGAGGAAGACATTACGGAGCAATTAGAGATGTCACTCACGAATTATTTTTTTTTAAAATAATTCTAGAATTCTGGGATCTACCCTTCCCCCTCTACCAATACTTTACATATAGTATGTATGTGTGAATACTGCCATAGCATTAGCACCTCTCAATTTTGCGTAGCCTACTCCCCACTAACAAGCCTGCATCGAATAGCGTGTACACTGCAACTGCAGTGGAAGAGTGAACATGTTCAAGGTATTGGATGGACAATATCTTCCACAGATCTAAATTCCATTTAGATTAGTGTCATGACCTAAGGAGTCCGCATCAAGCTAAGAAACTTTGTACTATATCTCCTAGGGAGTTTCAGTATATCATATTGATGTGTGATGTGAGTGAGAGCATATACCAACAGAATGGCTGTTAATGTCGAGACAACTTTCTATATTGTAGTAGATGCTGCTTCGCACTTGTGAATAGAGCATTAAATATATAAGTAAAAATATTGCATTACCCGTTGAGATCTGCTCTTTAAGTTTAGTATGTCAATGCATTTTCAAACCAACAAACATTTCACTGTTATTTTCTAGGGATTTTATTATTATTAATATTTTCTCCATGTGCTGTATTGCAGTATTGTTCACCTGATGGATGACAACGTGCGTTTTGTTAACCAGTGCTAGTAAATGCGACATCTCTGTGTTGAACCAGGCAAACAAATCCACGCACACACACATCTTTTTAAAATGTCTCTCAAACAATAGCATTACATGGACTATCTATCAATCCATGTCAGATTCTCGTTGCCCGAAATATGTCAACTACAATATTAGGATGTTGACATTGGTAAATGCACATACCAAGCTGGGGTTCTTTCTGTGGCCACCTTTACGCCTCCGCCACTATGTTGAATATCAATTTCTCTTTATGCACACAGTGGGAGTTTCAGAGACAAGAATATCTGTAATTGACATGTGTGTCCCAAATTCACAACGTCTGTGTTTTAACCTCACATATGGCTTCCCTCTGTGTATATTAGTATGTGTGTGTTAGAGAGAGAGAGAGAGAGATTCCTTTGTGAGAGTAGAGTGTAGAGTAATGTGTATGAGTAGGAGAGAGAGAGGAGGTAATCTGGAAGTGATCCATCAGATATGGCAATTGGCAAATAACACTGCAGCAGCAAATAATAATCCATGCTCGGTTATGAAAGTTGGTTCTTTGAGTGTTTACTTTGTATAGCATATAAACATGACTACCAATTCCAGTGGCAGATTGGAACCTTTTTTTTTTTTCGAAATTCCTACAGACTTACCGAGAGTTTTCCCCTTTTTAATCTTCTTTATTAAAATAATGACAAACATAGATTGATGATGTGTTCAGTTTCTCAAACCAGTACACTGCCTACATCTATTTGTTCGCTTCGCTTTATATATATTTATTACAATATAAAACTATAATATTCATACTTCTACTGCTAATAACAAGCATACTCTCATGCTTATTTCTTCTTTGTACAACATCCAGGACGACCTGGTAGTCGTGTGGTTTGGGGCGCTGAAGCAGTGACTCGAAGGTCCCGGGTTTGAATCCAGGCTGGGGCATGGATGTTTGTTTGTGGATTTTAAAGACTTAGGAGCCAATGAACTCAAGACGGGTCGAAGTCATTAGTCACTAAATGGTCGAAAAATACCCAATTTACACAATATTCGGAAATCAAAAAGTAAAGGCAGTAGGCAACAGAAGAGACTTTCTGGAGTTGCATATCCAATAGATTACGATATTTCTTGTTTTGTTTAATATTTTATGACCTGAACTTCTGCCCTAGTTCGTCACGGATTTCTCTTCCATAGGATAGGGATTGGGAAGGGATTATTAGTCAAGGTATCAACCCAGCATTCATCTGATGCAACTGAATAAAATTATGGGAAATATCAGTTCGAATAATCGA
The DNA here is from genome assembly GCA_022664845.1 of Lepisma saccharinum. Taxonomy (NCBI): domain Eukaryota; kingdom Metazoa; phylum Arthropoda; class Insecta; order Zygentoma; family Lepismatidae; genus Lepisma; species Lepisma saccharinum. The sequence goes on from JAGDQP010056508.1 coordinate 7,103, forward strand.
CAACTCGGCTTGAGCCCGTATCGCTCTTCTTTGCTGATCCAGAGCTCGTGGCTATTTCCTGTTGTACATAATAAACCCATAACGACAGTTAAACCAGCTACTAGGAAACACTTACGATTCCTAGCACTTAGCTGACTAAACATTTTCTGTTAAGTTAAAACAAGAACTAATCTGCTACTGCAATTAATGCACATTAGTGTACATTTTCATTCATGGAAAATGCCCAATGGGAGAATTTTGAAAGCTCGAAATTTTGTACAATATGACAAGATACAATATATATGTTTTGATTGTCACGTAGGTATTTCAACCATATTGTACAATTTTCGTGCATTGATTTTTTTTTTTTTTTCAGAAATTTCTACAAATGCAAGTGTACGAAATATTACATGATGGATTTTTCTCGACTCGTATTCCTATACCATTGAAAACGTGCTTTTTTAAGGCATTATCGATTTTCCTACTCAAGTAACATTTGTAAGAACTCAGAAACAAACAATTAAACATTTAACAATGTTATGTAACTTCCCTCCATGTAATCGTATTCAATATTAAAAGTACGTTAGTTAATTTATATTGATTTGTTAAGTGTGCAATGTAACTCTGTCGGTTCTTGTCTGTTCGAGAATTCTCACGTGATGACGAACCTCCTCTTTTATTGATACGCCGAGTTGTACTGCCTCTTTGCATGATATTTACGTTATTAATTACCGCACTACTTCGTACTTGCATTATACTGTGAGTATGTACTACAAATAAGATTATTAGAATATTCCAGAATGATGTTGGAATATTGAAATATTTAAAATGATGTGTTAGAAAATCATGAAATGAACTCACTAATGTATCAATTTTGTATTTTTGAGGACAAGGGTGCTTTCGGAAATGGACTACATATATAATGTTATTGGACTGAAATATTAACACAGCACAAATGCACTTCATATACCTCCATGAGTGCAATAACTTTAAAACCTGTCACGATCGATAAACATTTTGCTAATAACAAGATTTTGATTTTACTGTCATCCCACCTCTTAATTTTGAACGAGCAGAATCCAACCTTTTCATGTCACTAAATTCATAAAAATTCTTGGTCTGTTTGACGATCCTAACTAGGGAGCGACGATCTTCTTGAATCACTTAATTAATTATTGTTTAGATCAAAATCAAAACACAAAGGAACTGAGGCGTATAGATCCATCTTTAACATAAAATTATAGAAGGGCCGTGGAAAATTTAAGAGGGGCACAATATTATTTTACCTTTAATTTTAAGACAACTTAAAGTAGACTTTAGGGGGGGGGGGGTAGAAAATTTTAGATGGGTGGGCCCCATTGCTACGGGTCTGGTCGCGTATAAAATAACTTCCAAATTTGTAACCCTACGAGTAAGAGTATAAAAGTGAAGTTTGAGGAATGGATACCAGATGGGAAGATATAGTAAGATATATAAAATCAGCTTTTTTTTATTTTGTAGGTTTGATTCCATTATCTCCTGTCGTGCAAATCTTAGCTATATGAATTCTGTATTCCGTAATTTAGTAAAGCGTGTAAGGTGGAAGTAGTATATTACGTTTGAACTCTGAAGCCAAGAACTCGTAGCTAAAGTTCTTAATATTAAATTGAAGTATTGATACGGTAATCTCTAACCAGAGACGTATCTTATGTACCAAGTTAAAGTTTGCATAAAAATTTTCGTAATTCAACGTTTTGGTGAAAGAAATGTGAATCATTGTCGTGTATATTTCTTGATTGTTAGTTTATCACACACATATTCCACACGTGCAGAGAAGTTTGTTGTGATTTGACGGAACCTCGACTTACAAACGAATTTTGGCAGTATATTCGAGACGTCCAACGGTCAAAGTGAGGCACACAGAGGAATAAAGAACGCAATATATACCAAGAAAGAAATAGTGAATAGTGATGAATAGTCTCACGTTAAAACCAGGTCTGTTGCCAGAATTTCTCTTGAGACTTTCTGAGAATAATCATTTTAAATATGATTTTAGGGGCAGAATTTTTTAATGAAATTATTAGATTTTATAAGTTCTGTGTAGTTGGAACCCGACAAAAAAAGCTGTCAGTAGTTTTGCGCTTTTTTGCTTCATCAATAAAACTTTTCGCTCTGGACCTAGAACGAAAGTTGTAGCCAAAATTCAACCCGAAGTCCAACTTTACACTGGAACCAGATAATCGAGTTCAGAGTTCGTACATATGCCATGTTATCACTTGAGTTTTACGCTTTTTTACGCCACCAATAAAAAGTTTTACCCTCGACCCAAACTAAAGTTATAGCCAAAATTCAACCCGGGGTTGAACTTCGTAAATAATGACGTTTTGTTCTTAACGATAGGTTTTAGTTATGTTCTTTTTTTTTAATTGAAATTTAATTTCATTGTTGTTGATATGTCTAGTTCAATAAATCTAACACTTTTGTTAATTTTAATGTGCTTAAAGATAAACTTTAGATTTTTTGTGCTTATTTACACAGAGAAATAAAAGTCTGTTAGTAAAACCACAAATTATTTGTCCAATATTTTGTTAATTTCGAACAAATCTTTCTTTGTGTCTTGTTCACCATTAAAACTCTCACAGAGCTAGGCTGTTTATTTACAATATGCAAGCAAGACAGTAGGACCGGCTTTTTAAAATTATTGCTATAGATGTGTAATGTCGAACTTTTATTTGCTAGCATGACAACCTTTCCCTTTAAAACAACTTTCCTCCTTTCATACTTTCAAACTCATCAGTTTCTTGCTTTTAGCAATATAATCGTTGTACGTGAGACATAGAGTGACAAACCAGAGGTTAATCGCAGCAAGGTCTTAACGCATGGGAATACTGAAACACGAATCATTAACCACGACCTTTGAGGCCCTTGTTATTATAAAATTTAATGCGCAATAAATCAAGAATAGAAAACATTTTTTCATTATTTCTAGACCAGTTTTAGAATAAACAACAACGAGCGATAACATTCATTACCTCAATATTGGTATAATCAGTTGAGGAAAGAGATCCGATAATATCTGGACCCAGAAGGCTAAGAACACACTTTATGTTGACATGATCTTGATAATTTTTTAGTGCTCATAGACCTTATAACTTCAATACACAGTATATGAAGTAACTTACATACATCGATGTCTTCCTCTTTCCTTCGAAAGTTTATTGTAGGTGTAATTTGGAGAACGGAACGAGACCGTAGCTATGGTATCAACAGAGCAACGAAATCAGTGAATATTTATAAAGAAAAAAAAAAGAGCTTCTTACCAAAAAAACTACGTTAAACCAAAGGCATTCTATAGAACGTAGTCCCTAATGACTTAAAATGATTTACAGTACGACGTATTAGTAACAAATAAAGACGTTTAGTTCTAACATTTTAAGGTCATGTCTTTCTACAAATTCTCTCCTTCTCTCTCTCACCCCCCCCCACACACACACACACACATGCTATCTTTCTCGCTCTCTTTCATTCTCTTGTGTTGCCAATTTCTCAAAAGCATTCAAATATAGTAAATCACAAAATTCTATTACAAAAGGCTGCATGAACACAATAAAAGTACCACATTGAAAACATTTAAGAAGGGACAAAAAGGGAAACTATAATTACAGGTGTTCATCAAGGTAGTGTTCGTGGGGCATTATTAATCTCAATTTATGTTAACTACAAACTTTGGAAAACTTTATTTTGCATGGGGCCATTTTTAGTAACTTTGGATTTCGGATCTTCACGATTGCAATACATGTTAAAATCCACTAACATAGTGTTTCAAAAATGTTGGTCACATGTTCTAACGTGTGGTCATTTTTGTTAAAGTATCTTGCCTTTTTGTGGAATTTTTTAGTTTTGATTAATATAGAGTTGTGATATGTAATTTTATATGTTTTAAAGCACGTTAAATACAATAAAAGCATCAAAAATATTCCATATGTGATAGTAAGTGAGGTCTGAATACTTTAAATAAAAATTAATGAATAGAACACCAGCAATTTCTACTGAAGTTAATATTGAAACTTCCACTATGAAATAGCGACAATCAAGTTATCAACAACTATTTATTTTAGACTAGTTGAAAGGTATTTCAATATTAATTAAGTAGTATTCTATAGCTGCAAAACATTTTTTTTTATTTATAGCTATATAATTAATAAGCACAATGTAGATACAGTTCACATTATTATTTACATATTATTTAAACACAAATTTCTCTCTTGACATTTACAAAACGAACAGCAAGGAATCTGTTCAACTCTGCACGGGCAAACAGTAGCTTTTGCACATTTTTGACAATTACAAGGAGGTATAAACTTAGGTGGTCTCACATGTTCCGGTGTTATGAAAGTCTTTAAAAAATATCAATTTTCTTCTTCATATCCATATTGTAGTCGGTCAAGTTTTGTGACATTTTCCAGCACATTAAACAACTTGTAACACTGCAGATATGCATGCTTAATGTGAAATTGTATTAATGAAGAAGGAGGACATAGTTGTTAATGATTTGCTTGGTGATATTGCTCGAATAGTACTTCATCACAATTTGATTTGGATGAACTAAGTACTTTCGCAATAAACCCCTCTGCATTTTTAATCATTTGCTTGTCAAGAGAACTGCGCAAAAGAAGTTTCAGAAGTTCTCCTGATGAAAGGGCAACCTTTAATGATGCCATGACATTTGATCCCATCTTTCTTTTTCTATTACAACCAGTTAATCTACGCACAGCGGGTAGAATGGACACAACAAGTACTTTTATATTTTCCACCATTTTGTAAAGTGATATGTACCTTACACATGCTCGACTGTCCTTCATTATCTATAGTTCTTTAAGTCCAATTGTGGCAAATGCCTGGATACCAACAGACATCAGTGTCGGATGAGCAAATCATAACATTCGCAACAGAGTCACATGACAAACCAATCTGTACGTGTTTAATAAAAATAATCCTGTCAACTGTTTCCTCACATTTACAGTGAAGTGATGGCGTCAAAGTTATAGAACTTTCACTAACTTTCAAGAAGCTTTTGGACTATCTTTGTGGCCTCTTCTAAGATAAAAAATTGTTTCTGGACTTTTCTGATTTACAAGCAAATCTACAAACAGTTCTGGAATCTAGTTTTATTTTTGCTTGATCCCCAGAAGGTATCCATTTTGACTTGAAGAGGTGTTCCAAAATCGTAACTTTTGGATCCAGTTTGATTCCTGTAATGAGATTGAATATACCATCATAACTAACCATTGGGAAAGGGTTTTCTGTTTCGATCACAAATAATAACATTGCTGAAAATACACGCTTGATCTTGGATTGTTAGGGACTTAGAAAACTTGTGATGGAGATCTAATTAATCACCATCATCCATACCACAGAATCGTTGAAAAAAGTTAGTCAGATTGCCCTTCTCGTGCTTGAAAAGATAATTCTTTGTCATTGATTCCTTCCGTCATATAATTCCTATTAGGCCTCCAGATTCCTTTGCAGGCTTATTGTGATATTGCTCTAATGCCTGATTGCGTGATCTAAAGCGATATTGTTAAATCTTTTGCCAGTATGTTGAACCGAGAAATGTCCATTTTTATCGGATAATCTTTCTCAAGTTTCAAACAATCAAGATACCATCGTGCATAATTAGTTCTATCAAAGAAGAAAAGCGGTAAATTTTCTCTCATTCTATATACATGTAAATCCTAATTCATTTCTTTCTCAACTTGTATTGAGTCTCGCAGAAAAGGTGCAATTTTAGATACAAACTGGTCCCAGTAAGCAAATATTTCACTATGCTCCACACCATTTTTCCTAAATTCCTCAAAATCATTTTT
>JAGDQP010056509.1:1177-12927 GCA_022664845.1 Lepisma saccharinum
AAAAAAAAAAAAAAAAAAAAAAAAAAAAAAAAAAAAAAAAAAAAAAATAGAGAAGCGGAGGACAGATGAATATTGTGAAGTTATCCGTCAAAACAGGAAACAGGTTCATTAACATTCGTGAACAGGATTGATCGATTTCCATGAAATGAATTTACAGAACTGTGATAATAAGAATGCCAAAATAACTAGGAAAGGAATAATATTTTTTCTGGTTTCCTTATATTTTGCAGAACGTTTGTTGAACGGTGGTTTTGTTCTAAATTAAAGAAGAATGAAATAAATTGTTGTCGTGATTGTGTGCAATGTAGAAAGCTCAAAATAATAGATATCCAGTTAAAAGATGTACCGAAAGAGTAGGGACATTGTTTGGTTGCCTTGCAATAAGAACCTGACGATACGAAAATTAATAAAAAATGAAGAAGCAAATGAAAGTGTTAAAGGAAGATTCAATCTTGGTATATTGGAGTCTTGATGCTGAGGAAAGTTCTTGGCAATGAGACTAGATTTGTCGTCTTTAGAGAGAAAACGATAATTGAAGTTGTAAATTTCAAATTAAAAGAAGTGTTGTATTCCGTAGAACAATAACCAACTTATGGACGAAGCAAGATAAAGGAAATTAAAATTAATTGTTTTCCTCAATCTCATTCTTTCGAAACTAATGATCTTGTTCGTGTATATTATCAGTTATGTAAATTGTTTGTGTTGAAAAGCTGATCATATTTAAAGTTCTTAATTCTTACTTTTTTTTTTGATAATGCTTTGCCTTTAATGTAACTTTTACGTATTCACCAGGTTTGTAGAATTACGAAATCGAAAGAGAAGGGCATTATTGGATCTATTTTTCCTTCTGTAGTTAGTGTGTTTTGTCGGCTAGCGGTGACGGTTTGATCCCATAGTTTCAGAGAAAACACTCTCACATACTCTTTCCCATTATGTTTAAATGTAGATCTAGATCATACGTTAGTTGCCATGCAAGCCGTAAGTAATACGGCCGTGTTTTTGGTTTTATTCTACTTCTACAACGATTTGGAATTGTACGGTATAAGCGGTGATGATTTTTAGTTACCTGCTTTCGAGATGGTTGATTACACTTAACTAAAAATACGTATAGGTAGAATACGTTTCTCAAAATATAAAGTGCTTATATTTTTCTCCATGTAAATCCTTCATTCCCAACTATATAGAATATACAATCTTTCTTAATGGAACCTGCTTTTAAATATCTTCTTCTTCAGGTCTTTTTTCCGTAACAACTTCTATTCGTTTATTCTTTTTGTTTCTGGCCTCTTCTTGTTATCATACATTAAAGCTCCTCATAAAATCTGCCTTCCTCGGAGCTTTTGTACAGATTTGATGTAGCGAATAAGAAATATTACCATTCTTGAAATGACGTCAATGCACATTGGTAAATAATGGTTTGAATAGAACAGCAGAATGGTAGTCCTGCATGTGTGTTGTAAGAGGCAGAACATTTACTTTATGTCTTAAATATAAAACAGATGTAATACTTAACAGCAGTGGACTAAATGTTTCCTTTTCACTCATGTTTTATCACGATTTTGTATGAAGCAGAAGAGTGTATTTTACGGGTCCTACACTGCAAATGCAACCGGCTGCAAACGTTTTATCATGTCCATGTGTCCGTTCCTTGATAAAACATGTTACCGTCTAAAACAAGCCAGGTACACAGACATACGCTTCAGATTTCGGTTCAAAAACCTTGAGTTACCTCTGGGAGATTTCAATCTTGTCAGGCTACAACTTTTATTGTGGTATTTTTGTATTCTAAACACTCTGTCCTGAACGTATGCTAGGGATTCTAGAGAATAGCGTCCATAAATTCTGAATACCTCCCTCGAAACTTCATTTTTTATGGTTATTAATGAAAATAACCCCTGCAAATACTTTATTGAAAAAAAAAACAGTAAAGCCCCCAAATTTTGGCTTTATATTCTCCCCCAAACTGAAAATCTTGTTAGAATTCCTACACTGTTCAACCCTATTTTGTTTTTTAATCAGATGACGATACATGTTTTCTTTGTTATAACTTTTGCTTTACTGTCGTGTGAGGTTAATTACACTAAATATAGATTGATGTAAATATGTAATAAAAATAATTATGTTTTATAGCTGTAGATAACGGGGCACGAACGAAGAAGCATGAAATTCATTTATTCAAATAAATATTATGGTTGCAGTTTAAAAGGCAAGTTTGGTTTCCAACAAGAATAGGATTTTGTAATTCATCCATTGAAATAACAAGACAGATGCGGATAAGTATCAGATTACATCGAGAGACGAATTCCTATTCCGTGAATATTGGTCGGACAAAGTTCAACTCTACGCAGCAGTCTAATGGTCACCTTAGACAAGCAGGACAAAGTTCAACCTCAAACACCAGATCAAAGATCGTCTTACACAGCAGCTAGGCCCAACAAAACCAATGTCCAACTTGGTTTTGTTTGGTGCTCAGGAGGACTTTCCGCACTGATGGGCGGAGACAGTGATATATATTTGGATAAGAATGATATGAACACCAAGAACGGGTTTTGAATAAAAACCTGATATATAATATCTCTTGGCTCGTGTTCGTCTACTTGATATTAGCTAGAGACGTCTGACTGTTATTGCGCTACTCGAACTTCTACAGTGATCAAGTTTAGCTCTGGCTGATCGATCTACAAGATTGTATTATCACATCTCTACACTTTGATCTCTCTCTATCTGATCTCTGTGACTGTTCTTCTAGCAAGTGAAATAGGTGAGTTGGAACCATTTCTAGCTTGTACTTTACTATGTATTTAATTGTTGTAATCATGACTAGGCAAAAATCAGTGGTCTAGTAGCTTAAGTGTTAGGTCTTGTGTTAATGTTAGGTCTTTGGGATACCCTCAAGTATCCCAAATTTAGAATGATTGTTTAGGATATTAAATTAGTTCTTTACACAGTTGAATTTCGGTGTTTTATTACAAATAAATCAAACTTCATTTCTTAGTTACTAAATATCTATTATTATAGATATCTAACTTAAATCATCAGATAAGTAACTTTACCTGGCGGAATTTTAGGATAATTAGTATCCAGCTTATGAACAACTGTCTAATACTAGTTATAAACTCATACTAAATTAGAACACGCAAATACATTTATTTCTGCCAGGACGTCACTATGGGTTAGGGCTTCAATGAACAGTGCCAGTAAGAACATTATTTCATGTTTGAGTGCAACAGCCTCCAGTTACTCAACGGGTATCAATTTGGGGATATGAAAACTTTTCTGCCCGATAATTTTAAAAATATTTGCACTTATGATAATTTGGGCATATCCCGCTAAAGGTTTCATTATTTTTGTGTTGGATTTTCACTGTTGCCTTCAACTTCAATTTCAACACTTATTCCAATATTAAAATTATCTATAGAACGTTTCTTAGGGTATTTATTTTACTATATGCACTGGAAAACGTTGACATTAAGTCTACACGAGCTACCGTGGCTCAGTTTTAGAGCTGTGGCTTAGCATTCGGAAGGTCGTGGGTTCAATCCCAGCTGCTAACAACTTGACTGAGGTTTCTTCAGGGATTTTCTTCACCCATGAAAGGTAAATTCCGGGATGGTGCCTTCCACGTAGGCATTGACCGACACCTGCCCTCATCCTTTCCCCCTCCCCTATCTCGGCCTGAGCTTTGGATGCCTAAAGACCATAAATAAATTTCAAATTCATCAAGTCCACCATAAACTTATAATATAAACTTAGTTGCGTTTGTTCCATCCTGTTCTTGATATAATTTTGTTGCTAAATTTTAAAATATTTTGTTTTCATGAAAGGATTATCTCTCAGGTTATATTTTAATCTTTCTGTTGCACGACGATAGTGTCAATGTTCCTGAAATCCATCATTCGTGTTGTAGTGACTAAAATGTTCACTTGAGATTAATTTTGTGGTAAAGAACACAGATTTGAGTCCTGGAGCACAGCATTCTCATCAAAGATTTTCTTTTATTTAACAAACAATGTCTTTTTTCTTTGATTTATTAAAGAAAAAATAATAATTTTTAAAGCATCGGCCGACTCGCTAATCTCTTGCACGCTTTTGTCCAGTTATGGATAATTCCGTTTCCAGCGTACCTTAACGTTCCATGTTTCTATCGTTAATTTGTCGGAGCATGATTACATTCAGCATGGAATACATCCGAGAGAGTAAACATTATTCAAAATACTTTCGACGCAGCATAAAAGAGAAGTACCAAATATGAAAAGCTAACGAAGGAAGATTTGAGTCAAAGAATTATATAATATCTAGCATATTATGTGCTGTTTTAATATTATATACACAGTTAGGTAGGTATGTTTCATAGCTATAGGAGATATAGGTCGCACTTGCAAGGGGTTTCCACTGGTCTATGGAAGAAGTAGCTAAACTGCAGTATGACTTAAAACAATTGTGTCTTATTTTCATTTGTAAAGTAATGTATAAACTAGACGGTAGTCAGGGTGGTCAGGTGAACCTCAGGATCGCATTTTAACAACCTAATATATGTCATTCCATACAGGCCATGGAATCTATCTTTCTACTTCTCCACGGAAATAGCAAAGTGTAAGACTTGATGGCCTGTAGCTTTAAAATGCTGACAAGGTCATGAGTTTGAATAATTCTGATTGAGTTCCAATTCGAAATAAGTTCCGAATGCCCTTCTTCATCTTGGCAGTAGCGTCTATCACTTTCTCTTTGAAGTCGCCGCCGCGGACACGTAAAGAACATATATTTTTCTACTGAAATAGTTGTTATCTAGGACAGTCATTCGTTTGTCATTGAATTCCATAAAACCTCTTGGCTTATTTTATTCCATTTCTGGCAGAGTTTGACTTTAGTAATATAAAAATCTACTCACGAGGTAAGTACCCGACCAGGACACCTCCGATTTCGTTCAAATTTTCAAAAGTGCAGACTAATAATCAAAATATTTTCCTGTAGGCGTTTTGTTTGCAAATGCCTAGATTCAGAGTCAGCGGCGTGGAAAGTTAGGTCACTATTGTCAAAAACGAGTTCATATCTGTAGGAAAATTAACGCAATCCTGTTGGTTTAGCAAATCGTGACAAAGAGTGTGTAGAGTATATCCATTTCAGAGGAAGTTTACGATCGTAGAATGCCAGTTAAAGAAGAGTTCCATACTAGACTGTAAAACCACAGTATTTCTTGATAATGAAATTCCTATAGGGGAAACGTCTATGCAGCTCCACTTCAAACAAACTTTGCTGAAATAGAGTTCTTGGATACAACTTCGATTGCCATTTCAAAACCGACATAGTGTTTGAGATTATTTTTCTGGAGACATGTAATTTGTGAAAATATCGCCATAAATTTTAGTAAACTCTAGCGGCGAAAGTAAACATATTTCCAAAATTCTGCAAAGGATTTGTTGTCATGTTTTGCGGTCCCTACATGGTGGTGCAGTTTCTATTCTACAGTTTATCTCTGTGCGAGGGAAGGGCATATTAAAATAACACAGTCACATACATAGAGATATACCGGATATGGAAAACTGGCGAATAAAACTATACTATCATGCAAGGGATCACAGAACAGGACAAAATTTGTTTTGCATAATTTTCAAAATTTGTTTACTTTAGCCACTAAAGGTGTGCAAATATAGCGGTATTTTTAAAACTGAGATAATATCCCGAGAAAAAACAACAACAACATCATACCTATTGAAGCGGTGCTATGGTTTTACGGAGCAAGTATTTGATCACTCCTTTAAGCGGCATTCTGGAATCAAACTTTTTCTGAAATTGATGTATTGGGCACATATTTGGTTATGATATACTGAATCCACGCCGCTTCCGTTATATTAATGTTTCTGGAGATATTAAGTCGTTTATGATTATGCTGACCTGACTTTGCACGTCGCTAGCTCCGAAACCAGTCATTTGCGAATAGAACGCCTTCAAGACGATGCTTAGGTCATTAGTCTGCACTACTTCTGAAAATTTGAACAAAATCAGAGGGGGCCCGTGGAACATATTGTGAACATTCATTTTTTCGGGACTTTAAATGTACTTTGATTTTCAGTGAATAAGATGTTAGTTAAAAATCACATGGATACCCTGATTCTAACCCTGGACCTTAAGAGTCACTGGCTTAGCGCCCCAAATCAAACGGCTACCAGGCAGGCTACTTTATCTCGTATTAGCATGAAAAATATAAATTTCATCTACTTCATTTCCAGTACTTCAGCAACAAAATACAGTCAGAGAAAAACAATGCATCATAATATGTCCCTCTGACAAAATGTTTTAATGAATAGTATTTATAAGTTACAGAATGCCGAAACAGAATCGCATAAGAGGATGCACGAGGAACTTAATCGCATATATCTCGATATACCACGGCTGCTTAAACAAATGAGCTACGAAGAACATACTAAGCTGATCACTTGTCTCGATATATGAAGAAGTTTGATTTGAAAGCAAGTGAGCCACATTTTTTCCCTGAAGTGCACGAGGATGTTTAAAATTTTATCATACAAATTTTGAACGCAGAACAAGCATTCAAAATTCGCCTATAAGAAACACATGACAAACTCCCCACCAGAGACTTTTCAAATAGAAATGTGCAACTCCATATGAGGACCCTAGAATTGCCGTCTGTAAGCCCTGGTATAAGCCTCTTGCCTTGCCGGGGTATAAGCGACATTTTCAAAGAAAATTATTTACGTGCATAGATTATTTAAAAATGAGATTATTTCCCATGCAGTGCTGCGTTGAGCGGGATCAATTAACCTCTTACTCACGTTGCAATAAAGCTTGGAACACAAGGGATATAAGTGCACCTCTACGTCTTTTCCAATTGAAAGAAGCCAACACTGTCACTTATTGTAGTCTGATAATTGAAGGATCGAAGACCAGATTTCTGGAATTATATCAGCCCTCCCTTTCACTGGTGTATAGGAACTACACATCCCTATGATTGGGCTTTTACATGGTATGTTCAATGTAAGCTACCTGTGTGAGTTGCTATGGTTTATCCTCTTTAGCTTAAGTGCTTCGGATCATATTGCAGTGTGCCATTTGTCCTTGTGTCTCTCCTAATCTGACTATTATGTTTTCTTTGGTATATTTGTAATTATGTTGTTTCGTTGGCTTCTCAATACACAATAATGCCAGAAGATATGTATTCGCTATATGTGTAATTCCATTTACTCCTTGTTGCACAGAAATATCATGGAGTGAGAATTTCTTTTCCCTGTGTTTGTATCAACATTTTAGAGTGAATGTCTTCTTTAGTTGGTTTCTAGTACATATTTCTCTACTGAGCGCTTTCATCACAAAACTGCTTTCTAGTGAAAATAAACTGTTGTACTTCAGTTAATACGTGCTATTTGTGATTCCAAAGTTTTGAAGATTAATGTAAGCCATTTATTATGTACTGTTTTGCTAATAATTCCCACAATATCTATATAATTTTCTAGAGTTCAGGTCTAGCAATTGTGGGTTCCTTCTGCTGTTAATTTGTCCCCCGAATATTATATTCTGTTGAATTATTTAATATTCTTCTTAGTTGCGCATCAGTTCTCCTGAAACAGTATGACTAAAACAATATTATTATTTTTGGTTTTGGTTTGCATTGTGTTTCACGTTGGTTAACTATTCACTTGTAATATTTAAGAGCGTAATCCACAGTAGTTCTTGATAGTTATGTTCTCTTTCTAATATATAGACTTCGGGAATAAGTGTAACATTAACAATAGTAAACCCCTTTTATTCTCTTTCCTGGACATTTATTAGTATCTTAGTTTGGGAGATGATTAGCTTTGGTTTGTATGAGTGCTTAAGAACAGTATAGCTTATTATGCACTATGTTCTATGCTTGAAGTTTTATTCTCAGTAATTGTGTTTGTTACGTTTTGTATGTAGCACTGACATTTTTAGAAATATTATTAACCACGAATTTCAAAATCCATTAGGTTAAATTGTGATTGTGTTATTTTGTGTTAATTTAAATATAGCGATTGATCTGGCCTCTTTTATTAACATTTTTAGTGTTCTGATAAGAGGCAGGTTTCTTTCAAGTACATTAATTCTCCTCCATTTTTCATTGCTCCCAATGTGTATATGTGTGTGATAGAGGACGGCATGGTTTGTTGCATTATTTGTTTCTGAAGTGCAAATTACTATATTTTTGTGTTTTGTAAGTAGCCAAGCAATCTCAAGGAAATTTAAGCTGTTTTTGTATCTTCGTAAGTTAAACCAATCCTACAGTGGTGTTCCCAACTGGGTTCGATACGCTTCCTATTAATCAAAGAAGTTTAGTTGGTGGTGTAGATAGACTGCAAACATTGTTAGTGAATACTTCAATGTTAAATTTTGTGAGTATATTTGGCTTTATAAAACTAACTTCGAAACAGTTGGTCTCAAAGACCTGGAATTCTATTCCCAATGATCGGACTTTACTACCAACTGTTATTTATCCATTAGCTCTAAAGTCAACATTGCTTTTCAAAAATATATTCCTTTTTCTGATCAGGTACAGGAATTACTGCACAGGCGCCACAATTATTACAGTTCAATTCGTTTAATTACTATAGCTGTTCAATTGTGAACTCAATGTACTCGAAATCAAGTTCACTGGCCTTGTATCCCTTGATTTCTAGGATCGACATGTGTGTTACATATTGAATGACCAAACACCGCTTCACATAACTGATTGGTTTTGTTATCATGCCATGTTACCAACCGCTACAACGCGACCTTGACATCAAGCACCCGTACATGATTTCAATTTAACGCGGCGCTTCTGTCGTACATTAATCCACTGTTGTTATGGACGCATTTAGGAGAGAGAACCTGATGGTCAATTTAAAAGCTATCGTTTAGAATGAAACATTTAATGTCATTCTGAAAAGACTGGGGGGGGGGAATGCCCCCCCATAATTCCGTCTATGGTTGTTGTCCTGCGTGTATGCTCGCAAATAAAAGTTCATCACAACACCCACAGAAAAGTACGAGGTCTGGTAATACCAAGGCTCTAAATTAGCGGTGGTCTGCTGGCCGATGACCAGTAAAAATTCCCAAGCGCCAGTAATTCAAAAATATCAGTGGTTGTGTGGGCCAGTGCTTTCTAAAGTTCAAATATATTAGAAACATTCCTGTAAGCTGTATTTAACGTTTTATCGAAGTGCTTTCTTTCTGTTTTCAAAAAAAAAAACAAAAAAAAACGTGAAATCCAAGATTCTTAGGATCTAACGTAATAGGTAATCATTCACCTTTCTTGACTCTTCTTACCACTGAATCCATATTATGTAATTATGGCGTTGCTCCGGCAGTATTCTTCTTGGACAAAGAAGAAAGAGCCAGATACCCCAGTATTTCTCCCTACGGCCCCAGACGCCCAGCAGATTCTTTCGAAGAAGATATTTAATGTAATAGAAACAAAGTAAGAGTGATAATTCAGATATCAGGCATGCCTATTTGGTAGGGATGACCTTTTTTGTTTTGACATAGAATTTTTACAAGGCTATAATTATTCTTCCATATTTGGTGTCCTATATAGACTTGTGTCCTAAATGAATATAATAAAGTGGACTAAAAACTACGCTCATTATAATTATTTACTGATATGAAAAAAGGCCAGTGAGATAGTTGTAGTACTAGTGAAGGAAGTATTTCTCTGGCCATGTGGGTCAGTGCTCCCAAAAGTTAACAATCGCATACCAATGTTATTAATGTACCCCTTAAACAGTGACTGACCCCAGGGCAAATGTTTCATTTTCTGGAAAATATTATCAATTATGATGATCATATGATCGATACATTCATTTAATTACCTATTGTCTAATTCTATGAATGAATGAAATCCCATACCTAAATGCATTATATTTTCAATGTTTTCTTTTTTATCTTTTATCTTAATTCCAAGCAAAAATTTATTTTGGCCTTTTTTCAACGACGAATGAAACGACGACGATGAATATATTTAATTGAAGGTAACCTGACCTAACCTTTTTAACTTTTATTAGAATTCATATGTTCTATGTTTTATGAGGTGAATCTTTCAAACAACAATACCAATTATTTTACTGCTACGTTGAAGGTGGAACTGTAGAAATAATTATAAGCATACGGAGGAAATACATTGTGTAACTTTATTTGGATTACATTACTTAAAAATACCTCATTCTTTTGGCATATTTATATCTTTTCAGAACTGAACTATATAACCAAAATTTACAAATATGTTTCTTTCCAAGTGGGAATTGAATTACTTCAAACAACCAGCACAGACCCTTCTTGTAACTTTCTCCTCAAGTGCTGTGTGGGAAGGACATATATACTTGTTACATCCTGTGCATGCCTTCATATATGTTCTGTCCTTTCCACGAGTACACAGATAGCAACGACCTTTTCTTGGCAACTTTTGACCGCTTAAAAGAGTCACTTTTCCACTTTTCTCGGTGAGCACAGTACCTCTGGACACTGCTCCTTCTTTTTGATTACAACTGTACCCAAAGCTTTCAATACCTATAACGTACTTTTTGTAAAGACCAAAGGCATTTTCTGTGCGCTTTTCAATGATGAATGTACGTAACTGACGTGCAAGTTCTTTGAGAAAATATTTTCTACCTGATGCCTTATTTGAATGTACTTGAGCAAATGCTTCGTTAGTCTCTCGAACAATTGTGTAGGAGTTGTAAGCTGATACGTTAATTAGGTTGTAGAAAATTGCTATAGTCCATCGACGTGTTCCTCTTCGACAACTGTACAATTTCACACATTGATCGAGTACGTCTTCACCAGGTTTCGTAGAATTATAATAATATTATATCGCGCTTATTATCAGAAAATTTCATGTCATGTTGCTGAGTGCAGAGAAGAATAATAACCTTTCGTTTTTGGTATGTAACTAACCAAACTTAATTTGTCTGTTAAGGCGTTCCTGACAGGCCCAGGTAATGCACTTTTTAGTGCAGCAGGACTAATTTCCAATGGTACGTCTTTCCTGTCACTTCTAATAGTGCCAACAACTGTAATTTTTTTTCCAGCAATTCAGTATGGATATAAATTTCCTATCCATAGTAATATTCCGCCCAGACATCTCTAATTGACCTTTCTCCACTAATCTTTTCACTATTTCTGGACCAGTATTGTATCCACTTCCAACATTTTCCATCTTTCCTGCATACTTTTCCCCAGCAAGACAATATTCCCACTGAAGAAAATTGCGCCCCAACCCCGACGGTCCAATTTTTGTCACCATCGGGCCGACATCGGGGGTGTGACATCGGGAAAATACTGCATTTAAAGGGGGTCCACCGGCGGCCCGACGCCAAATGGGCTAGTTAGGTAAACAAATTCTGTTGCCAAAGTGGCCTAAAGAAGCTAGGAGTGATCTAGTTTAAACTGATCCTTGCAGTGTACCAATCACGCCAGTACATTTTGTAAAAATGATTGGCAAAAGGGTGGGAGTTTCTTCTGCCTCCCTTGTCCCGACTATGGAGTTGGGATTTGGTCGGGACTGAGGAATATGCCGACCATGTGATAACCAGGCGGGAATATGAAGGCAAGAGTAGTCGAGAAGAAGGCGGACCACCAACTATCTGAGACAATAAGCAGAAAACAACTGCAATTAAAATCAGTGATAGTCACGATACATCTACAATAGTCATTAATTTATTCATTATAAATATTAAAAATTCAATTGCAAATGTCAGTTAGGATCGTCGGGCTTCACTCGGCACTTGTTTTGAACCCTA
>JAGDQP010056510.1:0-11569 GCA_022664845.1 Lepisma saccharinum
GCCTTAAGAGATCAAGGGGCACCCAGCTCCGCGTCTAGCTGCAGAATTGCTGCAAAGGAGTGCCGGACTACAAGGTCCTATTGGTACCGTTGTTGAAAACATGATAATAATGATGATATATCGGCCGAGTTCGGAAAAGAACACTTGTTTAAGTTTTTTTTTTTTTAAGTAACCTTCATACTTTTGGTTAAGTTTCGTCATCCAGTTGACGTGCAGATGAGATGTAGTGGCGAGAAAGGACCTGCACAACATGCTGGGCCGCGCACTTCCACATTGACTCGGAATCAAATTCGAGTGTGAAATTTCGAATCTACACGCAAGTAAATTCCGTCCTTTGAAACTCGATTTAGGTATTCAATCAGTACTTAAACATTGACCATTAGATCGGCTTTTCATGCACATGCCAAACGCATGCTTTGCTTACGATTTGCCTGAGTAGCCAATTGAAACTCGTCTTAAACTCATAGAAATCGCAAGTACAGTCCGTAGCTAGTGCGTACATGCAAAGCTGGCCTAATAAATTGTAAGTTAATATCATTACTGACGTCTGTCTCAAGAGCGCGACAATCCTGATAGCAAAATGGAATAAATGATAGGTTTCTTATTCATTTCGATGCCATCAGTGCATTTCAACTAAAATGTGAATATTGCCTTATAAAATCATTCCCTTGTACACAAAACAGTGTTTCAAATTATTCCATTTTGTTGGAAGTTAATGTTGGGATTGTCGCGCTCTTCAAACAGACGTCACTAATATTTTTTAACTTGTAATTTACTACACAGTAAACTCCAATTTTTGTCATTAACACGGACATGGCTAAATCAATAGTTATAATAATTATTATAACCGAATACGATATATTGGAGGAATCTAACATTTCGTTATTATGCCATTTTTACATATTACGCACCCAGGTTGAGTCATGAACATACATTATAATAATCTGGATGGAGGCAGTGAAGCAAATAAACCTTTCAAAAAAATGATAAAAATCTTAGTTTCT
This sequence comes from Lepisma saccharinum, assembly GCA_022664845.1. NCBI lineage: Eukaryota > Metazoa > Arthropoda > Insecta > Zygentoma > Lepismatidae > Lepisma > Lepisma saccharinum. The sequence continues at coordinate 1,005 of JAGDQP010056510.1, forward strand.
TAAAAGAGGAAAAACAAGCTATGAAAAACGCACTTATAAAGGTGGGCTGAGCCATGCAAGCAGTAAGCAAGATATCTTAAGCATGATGCATACACCCTACGTAGAGTAAATATTAAAACTTTCATCCTATCACGTTTGTTTTGATGTTTACTCCTTTCATACGAGCAGGGTTGGAAGTTTTTAACATTCAAATTATCGTATAGTCCCGTCATAATCATCGTAATTTTCTCGTTTTCTACCTGTTTTCTTACTTTATATACAATTAGTAGGGAGAGGGGTACATTTGAACGAAGAGGGGGGGGATATTGTACCTTAGAACAGTAGATATAACTTTAATTTGTAAAACAAATTTTCTTTTGTCCAACATTTATAAATTGCAAACATCGTGCCACACAGCTGTCATTTGTTTTTCACCATTTGTGTGCGTTACCTGGCCAAGTATGGAACTTGATGTAATTTGTGGGTACCAAAGTAAAAATTCATCTCAGAGATTGTAAGCTTCTGGAGTAGCACATCTCTCCATGTTAACTTACGAAGTAACTACACTCGTTCACGCATTAAACTGTTCTTGTTGCTTTCTGATAACCCTTCTCCTCCCATAATAACAAAATGTGCGCAATTGGACGTATTGGGGCAGCTTTGAACAAAAAGAAGGGGGTAGATTTGAATAAGGTAGCAGCTTATGTCCCTACAGCTAAAACTTACTGTTGAGAAGAAAAATTAGTTTTGCAACATATTTACAGTGTAAAAGCATGTCAATTGGGCTATGTGTAACATTTTAAACAAAATTTTAAGAGTTCAAAGTTTATGCAAGCCTAATGGTTATGCCCTCCTCATAACACCAACAATGAAACACGCAAGCAATCAAGTTCAACGTTTATTAACAACTGCGTAGTTTATATTCTTTGTATGGCCAGTAAAACTTTAGTTTACCTTCCTCTGCTTCCGTATTTGTATTTAGAACCGTTTACAAAGAAAATAAATGTTCTTGTAATAAAATTAAGGATGTGTTCAAAGTTGCCCCAGCCATGTTCAAAGCTACCCCATCCTTGTTCAAATCTACCCCCCTAGGGGGCACCTGTGAACGATAGCCTCTCAATTCCTGTCCTTGCTTTAAGGTAACAATGAAGTACGTCATTTTCTTCGGTGACCAAATTAAGAAAGATGTAACTATGTTGAGACACAAGCAGGAAAAGTCAAGATCGGGAGGAATGGACAGAGCTTAGCAGTCACTTGAAGGACCTGCCGTTTTCGATAGAATACAAACGATCACGCTCTTCTATGAAAAGAAAAAAACAGTGGGTTATAATAATACTAAATCATTGCATGCTAGCTGTAGAATTAACATGAAAAGTATTTGAATATTGTGAAGCAAATTTGAAGTTTAATACTCTGAGTTGGACATTGTTTTCGAGTCAAAAAGCTAAATATGACAAAGTTTATTTGAGGAATCAGTATTCACTGAAAAATGACAAATCTTTTCGTGAGGTAATTGTATTTCGATCATACATCGTACTAAACATTCTTTGTCTGAAGAAAAAACAACATAAAATGCGTATCGCTACACCCGAAAATGGTTTCTCTTCAATTCGGTGATGTTTAGTCATCGCAGCGACGCCCAATGCCGTTTTCTCTGTCTTTCGTGACTGGGGTTCACTACTTCTTTATCTAAAAAGCTTCAAAATTTACTAGAACACCGAAAATCTCAATGGGGATTAACTCCGAGGCCGCTCCAACCGCGTGAACCATTTAGTTGACCAGGAACTCAAAATAATCGTTCATAGAATTAGCGCTTCTATGTTCAAAACAGAATTGGGCACTAAAAGCGATGGACAGGCTTTTCTTTCTAGCGGACCTGCCTCCCCCACCAGATCCTCAAGGTTCTTTGCTGAATATACTGTTTAGTGAATTAAATGTCGCTCTAACAGGAAACTGGCAACACCGCACTAACTAACTCTATGACTTACGAAACTCGGAAGTTCATCGCCGCAGTGACAAACGTTCGCCATTTAATCCTGTACTGGGCAAGATCAAGCCAGTTGTCATCTTAAACATCTCTAAGATCTTTCCTAATATTGTCCTCCCAACGACGTCTCGGTCTTCCCAATGACCTCTTTCCCTCCGGTTTACCAAGCATAATGGAATATAAGCTTCGTTTTCCCCATCCGAGCTACATGACCTGCCCATCTTCGCCTTGGTGATTTCCTAATAATGTCAGATGAATTATACAGTCTGTTGAGCTCTTCAATATGCAGTCTCCTCCATTCTCCGGTCACTCGTCACGTCTTTCTCAAGACCTTATTTTCAAGTATATGTAGTTTATGTTCAACTGCCAGGGTCGTAGTCCAACATTCGAAACCGTAAAGTATTACCGGTAGAATAACCGTTCTCTATATTTTCAATTTCAGCTTTCTTGATATTAACCGCGAGATTAAGAGTTTCTGGACTGAACAGAAACATGCGTTTGCCCGAGGCTAAGCGACTTTTTATTTTTTCCGTGACCTCTTTTTTGCTTGTTACATAATATGACACAGAAGAGTGACACAACTCAAAATTTGGCAAATTTTAGTTTTTGACATGGTCACTCTATCACCTTAAAAAAAATCATGCTCGTAGCTTGAACGGTGGCCGCTAGAGAGCAGTTTTGTCGTCTCTGTACTACATTAAACGCAATGTTAACAGATTTCGTTTTTCTGCTTTCCTGAAAAGTTATATTTTTTGTAAGTATTACCAAAAAGTATTCTGCCTTTGGGGTCGCTGAGACACATCCTTACTAGCTAAACAAGTTGTTTTTTTTCGGGTTTTTAAATTGTACCAGGATATTGTATATAGTTTTTGATAGAATCATATGCTATGAACAACTGGCGAACCCGTCCCATTGTATTCCCATTTCTTCTCAAGCGAATGGATCCGTTTCGATCGATCCTTTCGTTTGTTGTTTACTAAAAATAACATTACAATTTCCAACCCTGGGTAGGACTGTCACTACCTAGTTCCCTAGATCTCTTCTCTCTCTGTCTCTTTCGCTCTTTCGCTTAAAAAAGAATTCGAGTCACGATCGTAACGTATCTCCTTTTCTTTCCTTTGTGTTTATATTCCTAAATAAAGAAAGGACTTAATAGTAAAAGAAGAAGTTAAAAAAGAAAAGGAAGAAAGAGGCTCCCAATGTCGTTTGACGTCATAAAGAAGACAAAAGAAGAAGAAGAAGAAGCTAAAAGTCAAATAGCCACCAGAATTTGAAGAAGTACATGCAATGGAATGAATATAGGCATTCATATATCAAAAACAAGGTTTCATAATGTATTTTCTTTTACACTGTATTATGGGTCTCTTTCTTTCTTCTTGTGAAAAAGTGAAAAGACTGATATTAGCATAAAAATCAGAGTCTTTCACAAACTGTGATTATCTGTGTCATATTAGGAGAGAAAGAGTTATTATACTTTTTTTTTTTTGAGGTATCATAAAAGAAATGTGAACTTTTCATAATCGTTCTCTTTTTCCGTATCACACACCAAAAAGTGAGTTAGAGCACAGCTAAGCAGAGCAGAGATTTTTTTGCTAATCTTGTCTTGTGTCGTACTCTAGAGTCGTACTCAGTTCATGTATTTGTGCTTAGCTTCGCTTCACTCTGCCTAGTTGGTGATCGAGCGATCGTTAAGGCTCAAGCCAAGTGGGTTTTCCCGCCTTTTTAGTCTCACGTTAATTATATTCAAATTTCAGTACAGAAAACAGAAATTAACTTTCACGGACCAAAGTTCGTTTCGTCCTTGAACAAGGAGTACAATTAGTTTTAATTAAATCCTAGTAGTAACTGCAGGACTGTGTGCAGACACTTTTGGGACATTTTTCTGTCCCAAAAGTGTATGCACACAATCCTAAGTTTACTGTTAATATTTTATTAAAACTAAGTGTTCTCATTATTGAAGGACGAAATGAACTTTGGTCCGTGAAAGTTAATTTCTGTTTTCCTGTACTGAAATTTGAATAATTAACGTAGAACTAAAAAGGCGGGAAAATCCACTTGAATTAAGCCTTAAACTATCTAAGGTTCTAACTTTAAAAAAAAATCAAGGTCAGGATAATTCCTCATATTGCTATTTAGTATTTATTTAGAGTTCATGAAAGCCATGTGACGTCTAAGGGTCAGTTCTATAAACGTCCGCTAAACTTCTAGTCAACGTTAAGTTGAGGCCAACTCTCATTTTGCGTACTCTCATTGGCCAAAATCAGACTTGGCCTCAACATAACGCTGACTAGAAGTTTAGCGGTCGATTGTAGAACTGACCCTAAATGAGAAATTTCATTTGTTAAACCATATTTCTCTGTGAATAAACGTTGCATCGTCTGATATTCCAATGACCTCTATCTAAAAGCGATACTGGACTAACTCCTGTCATAGAAAATTGCATGAATATATGAAGCCAAGGAGCGGAGAGACACAATCTCGTTTGTCCATTTCGAGTCTAAATCAATATGCACCAAATTTTCGGTTCTATCTCAGTTATTTATGCTTGATATCGCTATGCGGCCCGTTTTTCTGATTTGTGTCTTAATTATTGCAAGGAATGTAAATATTATTTGTAGTATTTTCTATTATATGCAGAGTACGGTATACTATTATATGAATAACTCTGGAATTAAGATTTAAATAAATAAAACAAAACGAGCCGCACAGCGATAAGAAGCGTATAAAACGGAGTTGGAACTGAAAATTTGGTTCACATTGGATTAGATTGGAAGTGGACAAACAAGTTTAAATATTTGCTCTGGCGTCTATCTTCCGACACTAAGCAGTCACTCCAGTGTCGTTTTGTAGAGCTCTAGAGATAGTTCTGAGAGAAACTTCACATACTGATTTGGTGTGCACTCTTTTGATAAACTGTGATGTATTTCAATTTGATAGGCACAACCCGTTATCTTACTGTTCATGGTCATAAATTCCTTGAAATGAGACAACTATACTGTTGTGTACTCGAAACTGTAACAGTTAAAAATACTCATATATCTGCAGTTAAACATTAAACAACTATAGTATTCATAATATGCCGCATAGTACAGATAACCGTTCATTATCCATGATCTCTTGGTATCTAGCTTAGCAAAGAAGGATATTTCATCCTTAATATAGTTCTAAAAAATCTGACAACACATACATCTTTTTAACAATTTCCATGAACACTAAATATAAATAATCAAAATTTTATCAAACAACAACAACAACAACAAAAATATTCAGTCCTCGTGGTCCAGGTGGTAACGTCGATAACTTCGGATCAGCAATGGTACGTGAGTTCGAACCCCCTCTGACCTTTTCCAGGGTTTTCCTCAGTTTCACTAGATAAATGCTGGGTTGGTACGTTTAGTTTAAGCCCTGGCCGACACCTTTCTGCATCCTTTCCCCTCCCCTATCTGGGCCTAAGTCTTAAATGTCTGAAAGCCAGAAATAAGTTCAAATTCTACCCTATCTATCCAGGTTTGAGACAACGATACCTAAAGGCCACAAATTAATTTCAAATTCAAAATATTCAAGCAAACAATCTTCATAGTACAAGGCTTCTAATTAACTTTTATAGAAACTTCCCTAAATAGTAAGTTATATTAATAAAAATATTTGCACTCGTTTCTCTCAGGCTATGTTAAACCTAACATAATGAAAGATTTATCACCGGCCGAGTGGTCCGCGGCGGAAGGCCATCGGCTCGAAGGTCCCGGGTTCGAGTCCTAGCAGGGGCATGGGTGTGGATTTTAACAGCTAAAGACGAATCGTGACGGGCCGAAGTCCAAGGTTACTAGACTGGCCCATATAAAAATAAAGTTTACCAAAGTTTATGAAAGATTTATCTCCCTTTATATATTTATTTACTATCAAACTGTAAACAAAATGAAAAAAATATTATATTATACTTAATTATGGAAGATGTAGAAATAATAATAATATTAATAATAGCAGCAGTACCCAAATTTCTGCGTTCGAGTTGCGGTGTACAGTTTACGGACCGAGACGTAGGCATAAAACATGGTTCAGAAATTCCAAGTTATAATGAAGCAGCAGGAGTATAATAATTTTCGTTCTAACGAAACTTTCCTATAGCAAGAGGTAGCAAATGTTCACGTGTGATTAGGTAACGTAAAATGGTGCTCAACGATCGGAAGAAGTTCCCATTTAGAAACCGGAAGAGAAGCAGGTGGCATACAGAAACAGGTTCTTCATTGCTTCAGTTTCCTCTCCTTTTGAAAACTGTCTTTTCCTCGGCCCCCTTTGGTTTCTAGAACTGTTAAAAACAAGTGCTTCCGTCCTTTGTTCTGCTCGACAGAGCAACTTGGAAGTTTTATAGGTTAACACGTGAAAAGGAAATTAATTGTAATTCGAAAAAAAACAAAAAAAAAACAGATGGACAATTTAAAGTCGATGTCCAACGGATATATATTCCCAACATAACCTTGCGATTCTTGACCTCATCTCTTACTTTTCAAGACATACCAGTCGCACACACCCCTTTGTACTCCGGGCCCCCGGATAGTCCGCAATGAAGGCGCTCTCCAACTTTTATTAGTGACCTCCGTATGCATGCATGCAACTACAGCCTCTGTTAAATGCAACAGTACAGAATGCAATAGCCAATACAGTAGAATCATTGAATTGAATTGAAATTTAAAGGAATTTAGGCAATTTTGGCTCAGGCCGGATGGATGACGATGGAATGAAGAAAGTGGTAGGAAATGGGAGCACCCCCGAGAAAACCCACGCACACGGTGTTTGCCCACTGCAAAGCCCACATGGAAGCCGGGATCCAATTGAGGACCTCATGTGCAAGAGGTGAGCACTCTACCACTGAGTCACCGCGGATTCTCAATACAGTAGAGGATTACTCGTATTTTCGGCATTACAACTCTTCTTGAATTAAATTGAATGCAACGTCATGTTTACAGTCATATCAAACCGACAGTGAAACCATGTAAAACCATCGGCAATGTCACCGTATCGCAAGTACCGTTGCGATAAAGGTAAAATCTTTGTAAATGCACTTTACGATGACGTCAGCGTTGGTTTAACGTGATAGCACTAGCGCGTGTACCGCACTGTCAGTAATTGCAATGTAAAAACCGTTTTTTTTAACAGTGTAGGTAAATCACGTAATCCCAACGTATTCAATATGGAAAAGAACAAACAATTTAATATACCAAAAACAAAAAATGGATATTGATATCACAATCTACTACAACATTAGGGAACATTGGAAAGGAGGGACTAAAACCATTCTGAACTTCCTAAAATAATAATAGTAATATCCTACGACCCAGCGGATTCATATATAGAAAAAAGTATCTGCTTTGCCGCAACCACTATTTGAAAAAGTTCCAAGAAATATCAACAGATGGTGCGACCAGTCGCGACACAAGTTCCATCTCGCGTCTTATAGTTGACATACGGGCTAGAACCGCAGGTCTTAACACCAATTATCTTAGCTTTCGAAACTAAAAATAAATCTAATTTCACCCATGTCAGGTGAAAATAGGGAACCACGAAAAAGGCTCTTCTTCCATAAGACTTCAAAGAAATGAACCAATTATTAACACTGCAGCATAACTTCTTTCATCTTCTGCCTTTCCTAAGAGTTACTACATAATGAAACAAACATATTCTTCCTCATAATTATGCAAACAAAGGATTGTTATCTCTACCTTCCTGATCTTTGGAAGAGGAATCTCAAAAACTAGTATTCCAGTTAAGGAATCCAGATTTCTGATACAGGAATGTTCACGGATTACAGACTTAGGAACACCTCGACTTAAAACGTTCTTTCACCTCTACTTTTTAAAGCTTACGTTTTAGTTGAATACAACTTAATCCAGCAATTAAAAACATTTAATCTATGTTTATTGGACTGCACCTAAGGCATGCTTAGTAATATAAAAAAAGAGAGCAAATATTCACATTGTGATATTAAACTTCAACGCATGAGATTTCTTCATATCCTAAAAGAAATCTACAGCAAAGGCCAATTGAGAACACTTCATTATTTAAAGGAAATAGAAAACCAGTTCCTCTGGTCTGACATTTTCCCATTGGAATCAGTTTGCTAATTATAGTGATTTGCTGTACATCCATTTCAATTTTGTTGATAATTGTGTAGAATGTCATCATTTCTACAGTAGCAAGAGAGGCCTACAAATCAATCAGTTTTTCTCTCTAAACTGAAGAAGTTGATAGTTAACTCTGCTTAAATTCCGTGTTGTAAGTTTCGTAACAGAAAAACACTCGCATGAAAAGTATCAAAATTTTCCAATCCAGCGAAGAAAAACGAATCTCACCAAGCGGAAAATGTATTCTGAAATCCAGTGAAATTCTATACCTGCGAACTATACTTGTGTTTTCGAAAGTTTGGACTCAGATGTAATGAAAAGATAACACGAACAGTAAAAAGAGCACCATTCCGCGCTACTTCCTGGTTCCGCAAAAGAAAGAATCGTTGCTATGGTTACGTTCTCACGTAAGGTGATATGTCTTATACACTATTGCCAAATCTCACTTCTGGTTGTATACAGACATGTCGTTCATTCTTTGTATTCAATCGCAAGAAGACGTAGAAAAGAGTATATTAGACGCTAACCACTGCATACACACAGACAAAAGGAAGAAAAGTGCAAATTGGCAACATTGTAACATGCCATCTGCTTTATTTGCCCCACCAGCTACGACCCAAACTCTCCAAACTACGACTATAGCTATGAAAAGAAAAATTCTCCATTCTTTCCCGTTTCTCGAGGATATTTTTCGCCAATTAATCTGACCAAAGAGGAAAGGTAAAGAAGTGATTTGAATGAGTGGATGAGAAAGCAACCACATTAGCTGGTTGGGCCATAAGATTCCTCTGTCTTCTCATACCAGAGCAGAGAAATAGAGAGCCGTACTTTTTCACTCTGAAAGTGTGTTCTTAGGGCGTGGTTAAGTCTTGTATCAAAAAGATTTACTACAAGCCCTCGGCGCCGACTGCTTGCTTGTTGTCGCAATGAGTTTGACCTGTGCTGACCCGCGTTTGGTCTCAACTGGACGCTCGTTTTTGCAAGAAAGTAAAGAGTTATTGCGAGGGTGGAAACATCTACTTCACAAAAGAAATAGTCTAATAATAATAACAATATAACTCAGTAGAAAAAAAATGTAGGCTTGTTCCCACTACAGTTAATGGCAAAAAGGATCATATCGTGAATTATTGAACTCAATATATTTCTTATGCAAGGCAAAGCATTACAAATCTAGTAGGTAATCTTGAATATACATGGCGTTACAGAATTTGGCCGACAAAAACGGTATTAAGGTTAATGTAAAGCAACGACCTCCACCAAAAGATGGCAGCACTATCTACGTATTTTTATCGTTGCACGAAATTTAAATGCTGCTCCTAAAAATCCAAGCCTTGGGAGTTCAGACTTTCAGGGAAGAAAGTTCATAACCAATTCAAGAGTTCGATCAATGCCAATTTTTTAATTTTCTTCATTGTTGAAATCCCTTGATTGTTGTTGTGAATATCTAAACGTATAACAATGAAATTCTTTCGACAATGAACAAAAAATAAAATAAAAAATCGGGACTGATTGAACTCTTGAATTAATTATAAACTTTCTTCCCTGAAAGTTTGAACTCTCTAGGCTGGAATTTGTAGGAGCAGCATTGAAATTTCGTAGAACGACAAAAATATATTAGAGATATAAGGGTGCTGCCATCTACCGTTAGAGATAATGTACACGAACCTTAAGAAGTTAATCATCGGATTTAAGTATGATTATTTTCAAGTAGACTAATTCTGTTTTGACTATTTAACCTGTGTTTCATTGTTACTCAATCTAATTCCGCGAAAGTCTCATTGTATTATAAGTATGCTATTGTTGATGTGCAAAGGTGAAAATTACTATAATAAGGACCTATTTCAATCAAAGAGTAATATCAATCAGAGGGGCAAAAATGGGTCAATATGTTCGTGATTTTATTTTCAGTCTGCACACTATGGACTGAAGTAGTACCACTGGCGGGAAACTCATGAGGTTTTTACTTTTTTTTGTCTCTTCTAATCGAAATAACTTGTAGCTCCGGGCTACCCTAATGGACCTTGAAAACTTTCCAATACCCATTTTCTACGAATATGAAGTGCATGACGTTCTTCTGGTATATTTCACCCTCCGTAACAACAGCCTTCGAGCTAGATGTCGACTATGAGACGCGAGATGGAACTAGTGTCGTGACTGGTCGCACCATCTGTTGATATTTCTTGGAACTTTTTCAAATAGTTGTTGCGGCAAAGCAGATACTTTTTTTTCTATATATGAATCCGCTGGGTCGTAGGATATTGTCTTAACATTAAATTGGCTTACAAAATTATAATATGTATCTGATTTCCAGTAAGTGTCCATGTCATGTGAGACATATGGTATCATGAGATCTTTAGTTGTCGACTAGAAGAGAACAAACAAGAAACTTACCTCCAAAAATGCTGTGCGAATCCTGGACACTGGTCACCACATTTATTGCATCGTTTAGTTGGATCATCAGTTCCTGTTGTTACGCCGTT